>CM049387.1:25447006-25660958 GCA_026937815.1 Etheostoma perlongum | reverse complement strand
TAGAAACTTAGAAAAAAAAAAATCCATGCTGTTCTGAGTGAGATACGGGTTTTTGAATGTCCTCTGCTTTCAGTTTCCGGGTGATCTGTTCAACATCTCCACGGCTTTCTACGTAACTAGCCAAGATGAGGTGGCTAACTGTAGCACATGCTAGCTCATTCTCAATGGCAAAACACTGCTACAACACACACTAGTTCCCCTTCGAGGGGAACTCGAACTGCGTCGGTTACGACACTATGGGAACGCCTTTAGGCATGACAGGGCTGAATGCGAATGAAAACTACTCCAATCCTATTGGTCCTAGTGAGAACGGTAGCATGTGACGGCATAACCGTAGGGGCATATAAGCACACCGGCACATAGCTCATTAGCTTTTTTCTATTCAGCAGGCACGTTGGTTGATGTTGTGTTTGAATGATTCCGTGTATCCTACTCACCTGGAAGTTGACAGTATGTCCGAGCAGTTAACCAGTTCCAGAGATGTGTGTCTCCCTGCCCGCGTTTCATCACGGTAGGAGACTCTCATGAGCTGTGTGTTGCTTGTCTGGGCCGGTCGCACGCCACGGCGGCTCTCGAGGGGGCTGTTTGTGTCCATTGCGAGGCCCTGCCCGTGCGGGTACTGAGGTCCTGCATGGCCCTCTTTTCCGCAGACGGCCAGATACGCCTCCCCGTGGCCGGGTCCCTCGGTCTCGCTGAGGCGGCTCGCGGTCCCGGTCATGGGGATCGCGGCGAGGTCTGCTGGAGGATTCCGAGACGGCTCATTCCCCTCGCCTGCCCCTGCCTGCCGATTCTGTCTCCCCTAGTCCCCCTCGCTCGAGGGCCGGCTTCTCGGCTTCTTCTGTTCGGGGCGCTGACCGACGGCGGTTGCTCCCTGGCTCTGAGGAGCTCAGCGTGCATCGGGGAGGTGTGAGGGACTTCCGGGTGTCGGGCCGACGTCATCAGAGCGCCGAGGCGCCGGCTTATGATGAGCTGCTGGGAGTGGTGACGCGAGCTGTGGCTAAACTCGGTCTGGATTGGCCACAGGCTGTCAGGGAGCTTAACACCAGTGGCAGACTGGATGATCGCTTCCTGCGGAGCCGCTCTGCTCCCCCGCGCCGATCCTTGCCATTTTTTCCGGACTTGCACAATGTTTTGTGTGAGTCTTGGTATAAGCCTTTCTCCGCCTGGCTTTCTACTCCCCAGCTGCTGGAGTATAGCAATGTGGTGGGGATCAGGGACCCGCTGCTACGGGACGATGCCATGGGGTTGAGGCCGCTCTGGCGGGTTACCTCTCTCCTCAGCTGACGCCATCTTTTCTGCCGGCCGGCCCGTGTCGTGTGACTTCCACGCTGGTGGGTACAGCTTATCTGGCGGCGGGCCAGGCTGGAGAGGGCCTGCACACCATGGCGGTTTTTTGAGCCTGCCAGGCGGACCTGCTGCTGGAGATGGACCAGAGTAGGAGCACCTCTGAGGAGGAGATGGCGGAGCTGCGCAATACCGGCTCCCACCGGCGGAGCCAGGGGCGGTGTGGCTTCTTGTGGTCCCCTCGGCGGCTTGGGACGCAGGCCAACTCTCCCCTCTCCCCTCCCCAGCAGGTTGGGTCTGCGAGCCGTCGTCCAGTCACGGCGGGGCAAGGCCATGTGGCTGTGTTTTTTCCCGGAGGCCGACTGAGGTCCCCTCCAGGGCGGCTGCTAGCGCTGTTCCCGCCGCCGTGGCGCTGGGGCCGCTTGCCGCCCGCCGGACCTTCTCCACTCTGCCTACCCCAAGGGGTGGCAGTGGGCCGGGGGTTTGGCTCCCGGCAGGTCGGGCCTGAGAGCCGTCGTCCGGTCACGGCAAGGGGCTATGTGTTTTGCCCCAGAGGCCGACTGAGGTCCCCCTCCTGGGCGGCCGCTGGCGTTGTTGTCCCGCCGCCATGGCGCCGCGACGGCGCTGGCGTCGCTGGACCTTCTCCGCTCTGCCTGCCCCCGGGGTGGCAGTGGGCCGAGGTTATGCTCCGGACTGCGGATCATTGGCGGGTTTTCCTGGCGGCCCGCGTCAGTTCGTCCGAGATTGGCGCACCGGCTTCCAGCCCTGAGGGGTTGCTTCCGCTGGCGGATTTCGCAGTGGCTTGGCGTGGCTTGGTGAACATTTCCCCGTGGGTTCTGCTCACCGTTGTCGGAGGGTACTGGCTGCAGTTCCGGGTCCGCCTCCCCCGGCTTTATTGGGGTGGTCCGGACTGTGGTGTGCCCAGGCCAGGGCCTGGTGCTGGGACAAGAAGTGCGCTCGCTGCTGGAGAAGGGGGCCGAGGTGCTGTTCCCCCTGGCCAGCGGGTCCGGTTTCTACAACCGGTGCTTCATCGTTCCCGAGACGGACGGGGGCCTGCGCCCTATCCTGGATCTGCGGGTTCTGAGCCGGTCTCTGAGGAGATACAGGTTTTGGATGCTCACCATCCCTGCCCTCGTGTGTCGCATCCAGTCCAGGGACTGGATTGCCACCATAGATCTGAGGGACGCGTGCTTTCGCGTCTCCGTTCGTCCTTCCCTTTGGCCTCGCACTCTCCCCTCGCACTTTCACCAAGTGTGTGGATGCGGCACTGGCCCCTTTGTGGCTCCAGGGCATCCGGGTCCTGTGTTACATCGACCACTGGCTCATCCTGGCTCAGTCTCGGGGGATGGCGGTTCGCCATCGAGATGTCGTCCTCGCTCGTCTTCTTCGTTGGGGCTGAGGCTCAACGAGGTGTATAGTGTGCTGGCACCCGCCCAAAGGACTGTGTTCTTGGGTGGTGTGGGACTTGTTGACACTGCTGGCACATCCGTCTCCGGCTCGTGTCGAGTCCGTTCTGGGCCAGTGTGGAGTGTGAGGCTGGGCCGCGCCATCACAGTGGACCACTTCCGAAAGGGGGTTGGGCCTCATGGCGGCTGCTTCCAGCGTGTTACCTTCTGGTCTTCAGCACATGAGGGGCCCCTGCGGTGGTGGCTGAAATCCAAGGGGTTCTCCCGAGGGGAAACCCGTTCCGCCTGATCTGGGTTACGCACAAATGTCTTCGTGCCCTATCGGTGTGGGCGACGCCTTGGTTCCTGTCCCATTGACCCCCGATGGGGGCGCCCTGTCGCCATGTATTGTTTCGACGGACGCTTCCCTCACCGGGTGGGGCGCGGTCATGGACGACCGCTCTGCGAGGGGTGTTTGGCGGGACCATCACTCGCCGTGGCACCTCAATTGCCTCGAGATGCTGGCCGTGTTCGGGCTCTGAGGAGCTTCCTGCCTTTACTCCTGGGTCACCATGTGCTTGTCAGGTCCGACAATACGGCTGTGGTGGCCTCTCTGACTCATCAGGGGGTCTGCGCTTGCGCCTCTCTGCAGACTGGCGCATCGGATCCACCTGTGGTCCCTGCGGAGACTGCTCTCTCAGGGCGGTGTTCTCCCTGGGCTTCAGGGTCAGGGTGCGGACCTGCTGTCGAGCCTGGGGCTGAGGCCTGGGGAATGGCGGCTCCACCCGGGGTGGTGGAGTCCTTGTGCGGAAGGTTTGGACCTATAGACGTGGACTTGTTGCGTCTCAGGAGACTACGCTCTGTCCTCTATGGTTCTCCCTGACGCCCCCGGCCCTGCTAGGGCTGGACGCCATGGCGCGGAGGTGGCCGTGGCCGCGTCTGTGCGCTTTTCCCCCGGTCGCTGCTCCCGGATCCTGGGTAGGTCCGTTGAGAGGGTGTCCGCCATTAGGTCCGAGGACCTGATGGCGCTCCTGGACGGTCCGCCATGGCAAGTCCCTCTGGGGAGGGACCTGCTGTCCCAGGCAGGAGGCCGGGTTCTTCACCCTTGCCCTGCCCTGTGGCGGCTGGGGTCTGGCCCCTGAGGGGGCGCGGCGGTACCTAGAGGCGGGCCTGACGGCAGGAGCAGTCGAGACTCTCCTCGGCTCCAGGGCCCCATCTACACGGAGGATGTATGGCCTGAAGTGGACCGTCTTCTCTGCTTGGTGCAGAGGACGCATGGTGGACCCGGATACCTGCCCGGTGGTTCAGGTGCTGGAGTTTCTGCAGGACCGCTTCTCTGCGGGCCTTTCCCCATCCGCCCTCAAGGGGTTACGTGGCTGCCATCTCAGCTTTCCACGCCCCTTCGAGGGATGGGTCTCTGGGGGGGCTTCCCCTGGTCATGCGGTTCCTTCGTGGGACCCGGAGGATGGGACATGCGGCTCGCCCTAGGGTTCCCACTTGGGATCTGGCAGTGGTTCTCGATGCTTTGGCTGTGGCCCCCCGAGCCCATTGAGTCGGCTGTGGCCTGGTACCTGCCCCTGTAGATGGCCTTCCTCCTTGCTATCACTTCTCTGAGGAGGGTGGGGACCTCCAGACTCTTTCGGTTACTCCCCGATGCCTGGAGTTTGCCCCGGTGACGTGAGGGGCCATCCTGCACCCAGTTCCGGCTTCCGTTCCCGAGGTGTAGCCCACTGTTATGGGGTCCATGGTACTGCAGGCGTTTCATCCTCCACCTCATGTGACGGCGGGAGGACGGGAGGCTCCATCTGCTCTGTCAGAGCACTGTGTGTCTTCTCTGCGGTCCTCCCGGTGGTGGACGTCAGACCAGTTGCTGGTGTGTTTCGGGCCCCCCAAGGCTGGGCTCCCTGCTTCCAGACATACTATCTGCAACTGGATCGTTCAGACTATCTCCCTGGCCTGTCAGGTGCGCGGTTTGCCTTCACCTATGGCTGTACGGGCTCACTCCACGAGGGGCTTGGCGGCCTCTGAGGCGCTCCTCTCGGAGCTTCTCTCCAGGGGGTTGTGATGCGGCTGGCTGGGCCGCTCCTCACACCCTTCGGGTTCTATAGTCTGGACCTTCCCTCCGCACCCGGCACCGGGTGCTCTCCTCCTAGTCGTGCCCGCAGGTTGCTTGCACGCTAGGGCAGGCGGGGCGCGGGTTAGTGGGTATCTCGTTCCCATAGTGTCGTAACCGACGCAGTTCGAGTTCCCCTCGAAGGGAACGCGTCTCGGGTTACGTATGTAACCCTTGTTCCCGAGATAGGGGAACGAGACACTGCGTCGGTTCACCGCCCCTCGCCCCGCCTGGAGTGCCTTGCTTCATAGAAAGAGCTAATGAGCTATGTGCCGGTGTGCTTATATGCCCCTACGGTTATGCCGTCACATGCTACCGTTCTCACTAGGACCAATAGGATTGGAGTAGTTTTCATTCGCATTCAGCCCTGTCATGCCTAAAGGCGTTCCCATAGTGTCGTAACCGACGCAGTGTCTCGTTCCCCTATCTCGGGGAACAAGGGTTACATACGTAACCCGAGACGTTCACCATAATCTACAAAAGAACCACTTCCATGTCCCTGTTCTGCAGGTATTCCACAAGTCCTCCTCATTTAGAAGTCTCCCAGCTAGTACTGTACTGTACAGTACTGTACTGACCAAAGTCATGACAAAGAGTTATATCTAGCTGATGTGATCTTACTTGCACACACAATGTGCAATACAACAAAAATATGGTGTTGTTTGAAAATGAAACCATGTAAACTTATTCTGGTACAACCTCAAAATTAAATTATGAGCCTGAAAATAAGCATAATATGGGCGCTGTAACCTTTGGACTAACCCATTAACAAACGTGGTAAAGAATGCAAAGTTCCACTTGATCAATCCTATTGAAAGCTTGTAAAATACAACATACATCTTTTCCCCATTACGATAGATTTGTTTAAAAGGAAAGGAATGGGCTTAAAGTGACACATAGACTGCACCATCCGAATAATGTGAGAACTTCTATAATTGCATAACAATTGTGATCATATAGCCTTTAAATTGAATTAAAATACCATTCATCAAAATTGCTGCCTCGGCTCCAGCACTTCAGTATTTATTAAATGGCATTCAAAAACATTAAATCTTGTTATTTTGAGAAAATTGCAGGCTTTTCAAAGGGACATAAATTAGATGAAACTACACAAAGCACTGAAAGCAAAGAGTGAGTCATTTGTACAAATAAAAAGTGTCACAACCTGTGCATTACAAGTGTCTACGAAGTAAACAAATACTATCAAGCTTACTGTTGTACATGTTGTTCTTATTGTCTATGAATATATACTTGATCGATCAAATCCTTACCGATTAACAACTGCACGCAAAATTATATTTTTCAAGCACTTACTGAAAAGTTTAAAGAGTGTTATTCAAATGAAATCTGTTGCTTGTGGCGAAGCGTGTTGCAGCATGGCTTTTTTTTATGCCTCTTCTGCAACAGATGATATCCAGACATGATATCCAAGACATCTCATACCAGCTTCTATCTGTTCAAAATGTACAGAGGGAATTTCATCACATTTCATTTTATTCCGGGCAGACAGATACTTGGGTACAACTTTGTAATTGACTACTATAGTAAGTCATCCTTATCTGGAAAAGCAAAGCCAGTGTGAGTCTGATTCTTCTAATGTGCTTCCTGGAGGAAATTTTGAGACTTCTTAGAAGAAGATTCAAAAGTAAGTAAGTGAGCAAAAATGATCTTCCTTTAATTTTCTCTAAAGGGTTTTTTTGCACAACCTCTAACTCTACTGATAGCAAGTGGCTCAATTTGCATAACGCCCAGACTCAAAAGTTTCCTTTTTCTCATAACTTTCTTTACAAGGAACTGTAGCACAGAGACGCTGTAGAGACAAAGGGATGACACTGATATGGTCTGTGGTTGTCATTATTAATTAGAGATTTGTCTTCAAAGTCACCCACAAGTGAGCAGACATATTTTTCAAATATGAAGAAAGTTATAGCTCCTCTAATGTAAGGGTAAATTATGGCTTGTCATGACTGATTGGTATTATAATCATACAAAAGTTTTAGATTGACTGTTTCATATACCCTTTGTGAGGACCATTTCTGGAAAGTGGGAAACATTTTGTCCCTAACGTATGTCTTCATAAGACTGTTTTTGGGTTAATGCTTTCGTGTGTAACTTTTTGATATAAATAAACGCCTGTTACATTCAAGCATTTCTCTGTATTTCTCAGTATTGCTACGTTCAGAAGATTGTGTCATCATGCAACTTTCGCGTGCAGAAAATCGAGAGCCCAGCATGTTTTTTTAATCATCCGTGTCCTTCTTGGCTACTAGCAACTGCGCGGAGGAGGGGTGGGTGTGCTGTGCGATCCCAGAGATGTCCCAGAGATGCCCCAGGGATAAGATGGTTGGGGTTAGGCATTCAATTAGAAATGGTTAACAACCAGAGGACCCCAAGTTGGGTTGGAATCAAGGAAAGACAATTGTAAAATACACCAGGTACAGGAATAAATGAAGAATGCTGATCACCCTCAGATAAGGGTCTAGGGAATGCACTACGTCATAATAATAATAATAATAATAAACTTTATTTCTTATAGCACTTTTCTAACAGGGTTACAAAATGCTTTCCAGAAAAACAGCTGATACAAACCAAGAACAACACAACCAACAACAATGAAGTAAAATACAAAAATACAGAGGCCTCATAAACTACTGAAAAATACTTGAAAAAAGACACTCAAAGCACTTATATATATATATATATATATATATATATATATATATATATATATATATATATATATATATTATATATAGTCACTTTGGTATGACTCAACACACACACACACACACACACACACACACACTCACACACACACACACACACACACACACACCTCTTGGTATATTAATGATCTAATGTGACTCCATCTTGTGATTCTCTGCCTTGTTTCTCAGATATAGATGTTCCATGAATTACTGTAACCACGTTAGTATAAGGCTGTTACCATAAATGTCTTGGCTGCATCTTATATTGTGCACAGAACAGTCCTTAAGACACAGATTAAACTCTTTTGACTGTTCCAAAATAAACATCAAAGAAATAAGTTGATAAACCATTTACGCTCAGGGCTTTTAAATTATGGGGAAGCTTGTGTCTAAAATAAAGTAAGTACGATGTGTCTTATTTTATGAAAACAACTAAAAAGTCTGAACATTTTTTGTTGTTATTAATGCAGTGATAGTATTGTTAGGATCCAGCCACGTAGATCTTTCAACATTTTATTCTCCTCTTAACTAACTTTCTTTCGAAAAGTAAGCATACTGTATTAATGCCCTTATCAGTGTTCAGACTGTTTTAAAGGACCCAAATCTGTTTTCCATGTAGAGAAATAAAAGTCAGCACTTATTACTTTGGATGATACAAATCATGTGTTTCTTTCTCCTTCCAGGAGCTGGAGGTTGGTCTCCTCTGAGTTCAGACAGATATCAGTGGTTGGAGGTCGACCTGGGTGGGCGTACGACGCAAATCACTGCTGTTGCTACGCAGGGCCGCTATGGCAGCTCTGATTGGCTGACAACCTACCTGCTGATGTTCAGCGACACGGGACACAACTGGAAACAGCATCGACAGGAAGACAGTATAGGGGTGAGTGCATTGTAATAAAACTATAACGACAGCTGCAAAAGGTAATGCAATAAACAGTTGTAGAACTGACTCAGTGTTCAGAGGAAAGTGAGTCTGCAACTACAGAGTTAAAACAGAACCAGCAGAGACAAAAGGCCTTTTTTCACCTCAGAAGTTTTGACAAGTCACAAAAGGAAAAACATTTACAATGGATCTGTTACAAGTGTCCCAGTGAGCCACGACAGCAGGCAAACATTCACAACAGCAGAACCCTGAAACCAAAACCAGACATCACTGATTTTATTCATTTAACCCTTAGAGAACTGACGTTTTGCCGGCATGAGATCATTGTTTACAGGATCCTGTTTAAATTTATCTAAAATAAAAACAGTTAGACCAGTCATTCTTTTTTTTTGCAGCAGCAGGTAGCTAAGACTTTGATGTCATTACATTACATGTAGCGCCAAACTGACACTGATTCTATTGTAGATGAAAGCATCAAAACGCTTTTACAGTTTTTTTTCGACTGCTAAACGATAGTGGTCATAACTTAATTCAGTTAATGGCGTAAGCCACGTGCAAAACTCCAACCATTGCTGGTTGGAAACTGATCTGCTTGTGCGTAAAGTGAAAGTGCGTGACCAGATCACATCATAATACTATTTCATGTTGTAATTGTATTGTATTTTTATTTTTAATCTTTTGCATGTTTGTGTGCTTCTGCGCGTCACTGTTTTTGTGTAACCCGCTGCCTCAAGATATGCCATGCACCTGCATCATCTATACGTAAATACAAATAAATGTGGTGTCTCATTATTTCCACCTCCATTACTTTGTGTAAAACAGTAAGTGCACAGATTTACAGGAGTAAAGCTAGTGCTTTTCACATTTTTAATAGCTGTGTATATAACCTGTGAGATCTTACCTGGACATATTGGGATCGTTGCTCTTGGTTCTCTCGAAGCGTATTGTATAATTTTTTAATTCTTCCTTTCCAAAAAGTCTTTCTGAGCTTTTCCTATATATATATATATATATATATATATATATATATATATATACAGTATGAGTTCACAGACAAGTTAAACGAGACACCTCCTTATGTTTGGTTCACATGAACTGCTGCTGTGGAGACTGGAGTTAGAGTTTTGCACGTGTCTCCACTTGTGCCAACTGTTGTTTAGCATAGAAAAAAACATTTTTCTAAAAACTTTATGTAAAGACTCCTTGGACAAGACACTGAACCCCAAATCTGGATGGTTGGCCAGCACCTTGCCAGGTGCGTCACCTCCTCAATATTATTATTAATTGCTACATATGGTTTTTGTCAACAAATTCAAGCAGTCAGGTGTTCTGCTCTTAAAAATGCCCTTTCCTGAATGTAGCGGCGTCTGAACACAGCAGAGAACAGAAAAAAAAGGCAAAAAAATAACTGCGACTGGAAAATCAACAAACACCATCAGTAGGCCATAATCGATTGTGGTCTGTCACAGCATTGATGCACAAACGTCCAAGTCGTGATGCACGATGCAGTGATTCATTTCAACATCCCTAGTGTGTGTGTGAGTGTGTGTGTGTGTGTGAGTGTGAGTCTGTGAGTGTGTTAATGTGTGAATGAGAGACAAAATTTTAAAGCACTTTGAATGAAAGTGCTTTATAAATGCAGTCCATTTAAAGAAGGTAACTTTTAAACTACGCCATTGAAAGAGCTGCACCAAATACCAGTGCTGAGCACCACCTTTCCAGGAGTGTGCTGTTCATTTCCAGCCATCATTAGTCTTTCTCTTTTCTAAATGATGAGTTAGAGTTATCAGATGGGCCAACTAAACCCTGTGAACTATGAAAATATTGGGGTCACAGCATTGCATTAGAGCAGCACAATTAATTGAAAACAGTCTGCCACTGTGGAGAATGCCTGGCCATAAATGAAAGCTGTATGTCAAGGAAATCTCGCCAGTTTATTGAAATTTCCCATATCTAAAGGAATTAGCATCTCATTTATTTTTACAATTTCTTTTTTAAATGTTCACCTTTGTCTCGCTCTTACTCACTTCTAATCACATTACACTTTAGTAGGTAGAGGCAGTTGAGCATTACCTTGAAGCTCCGAGTACAGAACAGACAATTCTTCCAATTACAGTGATGCTGTGACGAACAGCTTCAATTTAAAGGTGATGGGAGGTAAGGCTCTCACAGCGAGGGTAAAACTAATGTCGGGCTAAGACTCCTTCAATGAAGGAACAGAAAAGCTTTTCGCGGCTTAAAAGCTTGTTGATTTCACACTCAGCATAAATCAGGATAAATCCACAGCGTGTCTCAAAAGTCCTTCCAAAGCCCCACATATTAGTCAGCCAAGTTTATTGTTGCTTTTGGGGAAGTCGACTGCTGAGCTGATTCATCAGTCACAATTCCTCCAGGACCTCCCTTTCATTTTAAGCTTTGGGGCCAGATTTTGTGAGGCTGAGTAATGCTCTCTAATTTTCCCCTTCCTCTCTCATCTTCTCTCCTCTTTCTCTCTTCACATCCCCTGCAAAGGTGTGAAAGAGCAGATGCTGCTGGGAATATGTACTCTGCTAATCAGGGCATGTAGCATTAACACCCCAAATGTTAATGAAGGAACTTAAAACATGCGAGTTCCTCTTCTACTAGAGTCTCAGATCTACTTACCATTTACATGTTCTCTGTTTAAAGAGTCAATTCTTCATTTGACATGATGAATACAACTTACAGCTGCTAAGTCCTATATAATCTTATAAACAGATATGTGCATATACATGCAGAATATGTAGGTTATGGGTCAAGATTGTGGTATTGGAAGTATTTAGTTTTCAATTTGTAGTCCAAATAGTATTGACGTTTGAGCAGGCTTTGGTTGCATGGACTGTAAACAATGACGGGAGAATAGAAGAAGAAGTCTTGGCCCAGAGAGCAGCTGGCTTGGAACCCCTGAAATATTGTCCGTTGCCCCCTAGAGGCTAAATTACGGTCAGACCGACAGCCGATGGGTTTCGAGATTAGTTCAAACACAACATATACATATGTTAAAAAGGAAGTGTACATGGGACTGAATGCAATAGTAACCTGTATTATGTACAATGTTTTACTTTTTTGTTTTTCTTTTTGTTCTATCTTTGTCTATTCTTTTGTAGTCTCAGTTGAAGTTAGAGGCGCTCAGATAGAAAAAGAGGTAAAATACAGTATTTCTGTGCACTGATCACAGTTTAGCAACATTTGAATCAATGCAAGGAGGCATATCCATTGACAATGCATCTGAGTTTGTCTATTAGATAGTTTGAATGATGTACAATTGGGTTCAAATTTATATGTCTTCTATTTTGATAAGATTTGTGACTTTCTGACATCGCCTCTGTTTTGCTCACAAATCCCATTTTACCAGAGCCTTTTGTGGACTTTTTCCTCTCAGATATTTCAGCAAATCATTTTACTTTCCTTATTTCTGTCTCCATTTGAAGGATTCCCTACCTGTACTTGGATCATATTTAAAAAAATGCCTCAATGCCTCAACTAAATTAGAAGCTGTTCTCCTCAACGTCAGTTGTGGAGGTCAGCCCTCTGTTTTCTGTCAGGCTTGGCTGTTTTAGGCTGTGTTCACACTTGGTTTACTCTTTTAAGCTGCCAGCATCTGTTTTACATTAATATCCTAGTATAAACTAGTATAAAACTTCAAAAAGGTTGTGAGCCCTTTTTCCAACGACAACGGCGACTTTTTTTCTGCAGCTCATGGCGTCTTTTTGAAGTTAAGTTAAACTTTTATGGAACAAAATCGCCCTACGTGAACATTTTTGTTGACAGCCGACCAATGACATGCGGAGTAGACAGATCTGCCATTTTCATAACAACAACAAAAAAAGGAGTGGCAGCACAGCGAGTTATCTGATACGACCAGGTTCTCCCTGTACAGGGAATTCACTTTGTTGTATCTAACATTAGTAGCACTACTCTTTCTTTCTGTTCTTTCTCTAGCTCGCTACATCGCTTTGTTTTATCTAACGTTAGCATCACTCCACATAGCGCTCTAGGAAACTGTAGTAGTAGCTGTAGCAACAAAACGCTCTCGGCTGCTTTTTGGAACCAAAACGCTGCCTCTATTTTTTTTCTTTTTTTTACTACAAAAGTGCCCTTGTCGACTTTTTCTTGTCAAAAAGATGCCAATTGTGAACATAGCCCAAGGCTGTGAGATCAGTGTAACACAGAACTTCAGTAACCTATATGGTTCAGATGCTGAGAATGTACAGAGGAAATGTAACCACAGCACAGAGTGATGCAAATATGCAAATGCTGCAAATGCTTTTGAGAACTCACACTATCTATGCAATACATGTTTCCTTCCTCTAAGGAAATGTTAACTTTCTGCCCAATTCAAGATTCCAAGGACTTTTCAGATGGGTTCATTTGAAGGACATCATCACTCACTAAGCAGTAAACCAACCTGCAGACATGTACAGACTTTACTTCGTAACGGTGCAAAAATTCTGCAGCTGACAGTAATTGTAGGTTGAGTTTACAGTATTTGCATATATATTAAAAAACAAATAAAGTGATCAGGGGACGCATAGACTTTAGTTTTTAAGTGACACTCTGAAATGGCAAGGGCCGAGATGAAAAATCAAAACAAAAATCAGAAGTGGTAATTCAGGAGCAGACACTGAGTCACAAAGAGATCAAGATTCAGACAGGAGAACAATCAAAGTGTTATTTTTCTTACAAAAGACTATTTTACTTCTTTGTCATTGTCAAAAGAAGCATGAAAAGAAAAAGAAAAGTAGAATAAAAGTGGAGAAAATGTTCATGGTTTATAATGAAAGTTGATAAAAGACTACTTTTAGCTTAAAAGGGTTAAACAAAATCTGGAAAGAATGTGCTTGGATCGCAGAGTTTAATACATGTTATTCTCCAAGGACCAAGTGTTTACCAAGGCGACTAAAACATATAAAACTACAGCTAATGCTTCACAAATCTAATTTTCTACCTGATTGAGAATCCATTTACCAGGAACGTGACCCTATCTCCACTTTATTCCCTTCATTAAGAGAAAAATCCAACGTTTCACTACTCACAGAAGCCTTGGGGATTACACTTTAACTTTAATAAAAGAGATTAAAGATTGTGTTCACTTATTTAGCCGTAAACCTAACTACAATTAACATCCAGAGGGAGGAATTTCAAAGGTACATTTGTGATGTCGCAAAAGATGGACAGATGTATTGATGGACAACCAGAAAATTTGCTAATTTGTTGTTGTCACTATTTTTTTTCAGGCTTTTCCAGGTAACAGTAATGCAGACAGTGTGGTCCAGCACAAGCTCCAGCATCAAGTGATCGCCCGCTACGTCCGACTGATCCCCCTGGACTGGAACCCCAATGGTCGGATTGGACTCAGACTTGAGACCTATGGATGTCCTTACGGTCAGTTTGGGCTTTTCTTGTATCCTCAACTTACAGATATGAACTAAAAATATGAAAAATAGTAACTGCTCTTACTCCTACTGTCCTTTATTTTATTAATACCATAAGGTATGACTTACACTATTTAAAAAATCTACGTGAATCAGATTGTTTTTGTTTTATAGTTATCTAGTTCATCCAAGAGTAAAAACTTTTTTTTGCAATGTTTTTTTGTTGTTTGTTTATGTTTTTCAAACTTTCAGCTTGTCGAATTTCAGGTGCAAATTAAAGACGTACCTATAAAGATGGTTGGAAACACACCTTATATGTAGTAACCATAGGACTACGATATTTAGACGGCACTAATCGGTGATGAGGAGCAGTTAGGAAGCAGGCAGCAGAGCAGGCTTGATTAGAAATGAGCCACGGGGGTGACAAACAACGGGAGCCTTTGGGTGCTTTTCATGTTGCTTATTTAATAGCTCCTCGACTCCTCGGTCCTCGGCTAAACCGGATGTTGTTCTGTCCCATCCTCGGTGAAGGCCGTCTTAAAGCTATTATTTTGGCCTGAGGAGTGAGCAACAAGGAGGGATCATCGAGGAGCTAATGCCGAGGACACACAAGAGCAGCCTTCCCGGAAGTCATGCAGCTGAAAACCATTGCTACCACGCCCATGCAGCCGACGTATTCACGTAACGCTTCAGAAGACATGATGTCTCATCCCTCTAAAACACATTTACTCTGTTCCTTTCTCCTCCCGTGATTTCCTCACGTCTCTCCCGTGCCTCCTCGGTGGGAGGGACTAAGACGTGATGAAGGGAGGCAAATAGAGGAGTCAAGGAGGTAATTTAAGCAGCATGAGAAGCACAGCAGCTCTGGCCATCATAATAATTGAAGGCCTCTTCCTGTGTCTGCTGTTTGGCAGAAAAAGTTTCACTATGCCACTAGATGCAGGCAGAAGTAATTTGTCTGTAAGAAGGAAAGCCAGTGTGAAGAGTTAATCAGCGCTTCTTTGCCCCCACACAGGATTACCACACACTTGTCATGCAAATCCATCTATGTAGTTAAAGAAAGAAAAAACCTGATCCAACCCTGTGGACAAAGGCAATGAAAAATGAGAAAACCACACACTGCACCGGTGAAAGAGGGACACTGAACCTTGTGACATTATTAAAATATAAAATGACATACCTAATATCAAAACATGAGGGTTTAAAACAACTCAATGCATGAAACATTATTATTAAAAAAGAGAGTTTTTTTAACCCTGGTACAAGAATGAATTATCTTTAATAGAGTGTGGTTGGTAAAGAAAGCAAGTTGGTCTAGTCTGATTTATTGGTTGCTTTCAGCTAGAATAAATGGACTTTAATTAGTTAATTTTGAGAATGCAGGCAACACTTCCTTGTTTCATCCAAAAGGGAAAGAGGAAGAGAAAAAACATTGATGCTTTGACTTTTGAATAATTTAGATTTGGGGTTTGTCCTGTTTCCAGCATCACTGTCAAATTGTTATTGTTAGATGCATAAATTGATGCTCTAAAACAGGATCATGTTTAGGCAGGAGATTTGGCAAAGAAACACTCTGCAAAATAGGCAATGTTAGTTTATCAGATTTTGACTTCTTGACAGCGCTGTGGAGGAGGGTCTGGCTAGTCCACACACAGCAATTCGATGGGACATGATACATGGTCCATGGCAACTGGTTGTCATATAGACAGTAAAAATGTTCTGGTGACTGTTTTGTTTAACACTTTAGTGCTCTACTTTACCTACTTTCTTTAAGGAAAACCTACATTTTGTTCATGACTCTGGGCTGGGATTAGAAAAATCCAAAATGAAAATTGCAAACTGCACAAATGTTTTGTCATTCTTAATACACAGCCCAAAAACACATATGATGATGAAGACCAAACAATAATACCATGCAAATGGTCCCATAACAAAAACACAAAACAAAGTTAAAAAGGTTTTTCAGAACTCCATTTAAAACCCTGTTAAAAATGTGTTTCTGGAAATTGTTATTGTTAGGGAATCACGTAAGCATGAAAACAGGATCATGTCAGAGTAAAGGCAAAGAAACAATTAAAATGTAGTCTCGCTTTGCCAGACCTTCCTTGACAGCGCTGTGGAGGAGGGTCTGGCTAGTCCACACAGTTCGGGATGGGAGAAAAACGTGCAGGGATTTCCGGTGGCAACGGAGGGTTGTGGATATAGACTAACAAAAATGTGACTGGTGACTGTTTTGAGAGTCTCGAACACTTTTGCTGTAATTTCTCAAAATGAAGACATTTTCCCATTGTCAACTTTGTTCTGTTTGCAAAGAATTGTGTTGACTAGGCATAATATGTATTGTTGGAATGTATACTTTGTTAAAAAATGGTTTTGATTTTCAGACTCTGTTGTTATTGAGCCTTGATGGCCTGAATTTCTCTACAGGTTGAGTCCAAGGCCAAAACATGACCAAAGAAAGATCTCTCTAATATTTAAAACCCTGAAGAACTCTTGGATAGTGCCTTCAGGAGGGGACAGGCACCGAGCACCAGTCCACCACCCTAGAGTTAGAGAAAGGAAAGCTTCTCCTGCTCCTCCGAAAAGGTACAACTCTGAAATCCTCCAACACACGAGGTAGCCAGGTGTTTTCTGTTGGTCCGATGTTTTGATAATAAAGAATTGGAATTGGAAACACTATGTTGTCAATATGTTTTCCGTTTTTGTAAATTTCAAAAGGAATTATTTAAGAACCAAAATTAGTGAAACATCGTCAAATTTAGATTTGAATTAAATATAAAAATAAACAAAAAGGATAAAAAAACAGACAGACAGCAGCATTTAAAATTGATGATAATTTATTCAGTATAAGTTGATCAAATTGCATATGGGTTACCCTTACTAAATCACCATACGTGGAAATGTGAGTAGTTACTGAAAACGAAGTAGGAACAACCACCTAATTAATCAGCCATTAGTGAGAAGTTCACATAAACACCCTTCATTTAAGGACTTTATTGTAGACTATATTTAATTAGAGTGTACGGTGAACTACTAAAGGATATTATTGAATCATTCAACAATGATCATTTCATAAGCACCTGTGAATTCAAAGCTGACCCTGATTAGCTCTGAACCAGGCAAAGAGCAGCACAAACAAGTAATCACTAACTCATTACTAAATATGTAATACACACCCAAGTGTACAATAGAAAATAAACAGAACATTGACAGAAAATAGACTGAGGGGGGGAAATTTGCATTCTGTTTTTGCTTTATACAAACTGCCACAAAAGCGTAGTAACATTGAAGCTAAAACAAATGAAAACAAAGGTTCCTAAATTGTTTCTTATGGGTTGTAACCCATTGTCGCTATCTTTGAAGACATCATCTCTTTCTGCTTTGCTGCTACACAGAAAGTCATGTCATGGGTTTCTGAGGTGTTGGAAGCACCACTTTATGATTAGCTTCTGAATTTCTTTGTCTCTGCCTGTAACTTCTTTCTTGCATACTAATGGATTTTGGGGTTTGTCAGTGCCAAGTTTGGTTATTCCTCAATCTCTGTTCACTGTTTAGGGCAGGGGCGGTTTTGCATCAAGCGAGGAGTTGGTTTTCATGATCACACCCATAAAACAATCAACTGAAATTAAAATGCTGACAAAAAACATGTTTGTCAGGCACTGAGAGAAACTGCCATGCTTCTATGATGACGTAGTGCGATTTGAACATTACCCAAAGTCTGTCGTTTTAAGCCCCCAACGTCTCCTTCCGTGCAGCGCTGCCTTCCTGGAAGGCACTTGCATTAGGCACCGGTAATGGTTATGGTTATGGTTAGGGTCATGGTTAGGGTTAGGGTTGGGTGCCTTGAAGTCAACAGTTGCAGCGCCTCCTGGAAGGAGACGTTGGGGGCTTAAAACACCATCGAGCAAGGCTGTCATGATCAAGATGTCAGAGAGTTTTCTGGCAGTCAAGGACCATATGAGCCAATGTTTTTTCTTCAAAATTGAACAGGTAAAGAGATAGATAGATAGATAGATAGATAGATAGATAGATAGATAGATAGATAGATAGATAGATAGATAGAAAAAATAAATACAGAAGCAGCACACGACTTAGTAACACAACGCAGAATATAAATATAAATGAGATATTAGGAAAAAATATACATACATACAGTATACATGAAATAATAATAGGAATAAAATATAAGAATAAAATACAAGAACATGCACATTATTTTATTTCATTTTGAACATGCATACATAAATAAAACATGTACTTTTGGGTGTTCATTCTTTTCTCACACTTACCTCAGAGAAGTCAACCACAGCGCTGCATCCCAGGAGCAGTTTTCTTGGTTCTATGGCACTAAATGTCATCCCATGCCTTTCTAATTGCAGCACATTGTGCACCTTGAAACTTTAAAATAGTTTTCAGAGATAATTACCTAATTTCAACCTTTACCTGCACTAAATCCTGATCAGAGTGTGCGGGTCTGGCCCCCACTGTAACACATCATTATGAGTTTTGTTCCCTGTGTGCCCCAAGCGGCTTTCAGCAGCACTTAACAGGAGCCATTTAGTTCCACTCTGTTTGCCTAGAGCCATCCAAACAGTTTCAATAAACACATCGGCTTATTAAAATGTATGCGCTCTCTCCAAAAGCATCTCATATCCTTGCCGCTATGCATTCCTGAAAATGTCAGTTTACAGTTCTAAAACTCACTGGCTCATAATTAAGATCAGCTTTTTCTGCCACTGGAATACTTTCTGAGAGGAAATATACAGCACAAGGAATCAATGTTCACTGATCTCGGATTTTGGATGATGAAGGAAAACGGGACATAACTTGGTGGTTTGTTTTCTGTGATGTAAGAAGAAGCTTGCCTACAGTAGATATAAATGATGAATTCCTTGCACTGTAGGTTGTGGACATTTCATGTAAGCTCAATTGCTAATCACTTTAAACTACATTTTAAGATCCAAAACTAATTTGCTCTCATAGGGAAATGTTTTGCATAAAGGCACAGTGTACAGCCCATGATAATGTATGTGAACACAAAAGACACAAAAATGACAGAAAGAGCATACCAGGTAAGAGATCTGGTGAGTTTATCCATGTGGATAACCTGAAGTCAAAGGCTCACATTCTTCTCTATGGAGCTGACAGGAGCGGCCTGTGATGCTCAGAGTTCCAGGTAGAAGCTGTAGAAATAGAGAAGATTGGTTTGTGGTCGTATTAAAACAGCTTGGGCAGGAGGTTCAGTTACTGTTGGAGCCTCCATCATGCAATAATGGACTGAAGGGACTGTAAGGGAAGACTGTGTAGAAAGTACTGGTATAATTATTCTCAAAACAAAACTGAGAATGTTGAACATTATTTTAAAAGCTTTGCTTTGCAAAAGAAGGCCAAATTTTCTCATTAATGTAGAACTTTACTCTAGAATATTCAAGTTTATTTTCAGAAATTCTGATGTATTCCTTGAAATATTACACCCTCCCCTGGCTCCAAAATATATTTATTTTTTACCTACACATGCCCTAATACGCTGTAATGATCAAATGTTATCTTTAAAAAAATAATTAAATTATTCCTGCCATGCAGTTGTTGTCCCCACAGTTGTATACAGTCTGTCAACTCAACCGTCCCGGTGAGTGGTGGGCTGTGTGTTGTGTTTCATTCTTCAGTATTGACTTACCGTGTTATTCTACTCTATACACAGTGATTGATAGGGAGGTGTCTTAGTTGTGTTCAGCTCTACAGGATTGTAAATGAACAGCTTAGCTTTCTTCCAGGAAGCAGCATGCTCATGTCAGAGAGAGCCAGCTGTGCTGTTACTGCCCACAGCTGACTCATTCCTGTAAGACAGAGAGGATGCTTGGCTCACAATGACAATCTGATTAGCTGCATAGCCTGTGCGAGGCTCAAACGGTCCTGCGTTCAGTCATTTGTCTCAAACAAGTGTTTTTGAAACATGACTTCTTCCTACAAACGTCGTTTCAAAAATTTCTTTCTGGAGGTATTGCTATGTTGCTATGTTTACAAATTACTGATTGTGTTGACTGATTTTGTGGACAGCCACAGGCATAAAAGTAAAAGGAAACAATCACAGTGTGTGCGTGATTCTAGCAGCACAGAGACAGTGTTTTTTTTTGACAATATGATAACTCTGTTTGTTATGCATCTTAAAAAGAACCTCAAAAGGCAGAACAGCAGTGCAATATCAACGTAGTAATAACTTTCAATAATTTTTTTCCTTTTTTAACCAGACTTCTTAAAAAGACTTAAAACGCATAACATTTGTGAAATGTTCTCCTGGAACACTTTTTGTGAGCAGGTTGAGAGGTTGCTCGAGATGACTGATTGGGCATACCGATCTAAATCATGTAAACTGAACAAAATAAAATGCTGAAACAATAACAGTAGTCTGTCATCTGATAATGTCTTCCGACAAAATGAGATTTGGAGTCGCAGCGAAGAGCTGTAATGCAGAAGCAGACAGCAGATGATTAGGTGATGTTGCCTTGGGGAACATGTCTGGAAGGATGTAACGCAGGAACCTGCACTATTGAAAGGAGAAAGGCTTTAAATTGCCCATATTATGCTCATTTTCAGGTTCATAATTGTATTTTTGATAACATAATTGATAACTCTTTCTCCAACTTTGGTTGGTACAAGGCAGGATTTGCTGGGAGACTTCTTCTAAACAAGGGCACACTTGTGGAATACCTGCAGAACAGGGACATGGAGGTAGTTCTTTTGGAGATTATGGTGAACTAGTGTGTGTTGTAGCAGTGTTTTCCATTGAGAACGAGCTAGCATGTGCTACAGTTAGCCACCTCGTCTCGACTAGTGACGTAGAAACCCGTGCAGATTTTGGACAGCTCACCCAGAGACTGAAGGCAGAGGACATTCAGAAAACCTATCTCACTCAAAACAGCATGGATGATTTCTTTTTCAAGTTTGTATGCCTGTGAAAGCACCAGAGACACAAAATAACAAATCCCAGAAAAGTGATTTTTTTCACAATATGGGCTCTTTAATGGACTTTGAGCAGCTTCTCAGGTCATAAAAACAGGACAGTTCCATTTAAAATTGATTAATGAATGCGCCATGCATCCTGAGGATACTCACTGAAAAATGAAGACAATCTCAGGGAACCATTGATCTCCAGAATCCAGACTCACACAGGGGAACTCCCACAAGTTTCTTTAAGGGCTCTTGTCGGGCAAACATTATCACAATGAAGGATCTTCTATGCTGGTAAAGCCACTTGAAAACCTGGACAGAAAATACAGCTAAAGGGTTTCTTCTTCGTGCTTATCTGTCAGGTATAAAGAAAGTTCTGCACCTTATTAAAACCTTCTTTTTTATAACCTTGTCCTTCTGAAACACTTATAAGTGCCCGTGAAGTTTTTTGGTAAATAAGCAATACAGGTGTCCTTCGCCACAGCACATTTAGTTGTTTATTTCCTTCCTCTTAAGACAATATTTCTTATGTGCAAAGCGGATTTCTTGAACATTGTGAAACCCACATTGTCTTCTTCGTCCCTGCTAGATCAGAGGAATAGGGTGAAACCATAGGTAGGAAACAAAATGGGAACTCACTCATAAAACACTGCTCCATAGCAGTTTCATAGTTCCACAGTATTATTTTTCAAATGACACCAATATGGATAAACAAAACATATTACAAATATTACCACAATAAAATATATAATACAAACTTCTTGACTGGTAGACACCTCAGTGCCTGCTCACATCAGAAGCTGACTCACATTAAGGCTGGGCAATATATCGACTTTATATTGATATTGTGATATGAGACTAGATATCATCTTGGATTTTGGATATTGTAATATCGTAAATGGCTTAGGTGTTGTCTTTTCCGAGATTTAAAGGCTGCATTACAGTCATTTAATTTTCGGTTACCAGACTGTTCTTTATTATTTGTACCTTAACCCACAGCCATATCTACATTACTGAAATTATCTAAAATCTCCTTGTGAAAATATTGTTAAAGCACCAATTGTCAACCCTATAATTTCGCCACAATATCAACATTGAGGTATTAGGAGAAGAATATCGCAATATCTGATTTTCTCCATATTGCCCAGCCCTAACTCATTTACTGTATGTTTTAATGAAAAACCAGAGGTTTGGTGACAGTGTTGAATTAAATGTTGTGGCTTAACTCAGTTGTGTAGTTTCATCCATGGCAAAATGAATATGAGTAGGGACTTTATCTCCCTTTTTTTTTTTCGTGTTCCCTCAAACATTAACACTGTCAAAACTGTTTGAAATTGATCAAAGTTTACCAGAGTTGAATTCTGAAAAAATTAACTTCATCTTAGCAAACAAAAAAAAAGTGATTTAGGGGTTTAAATAGCAATAAAGTAAACACGTCTTTCAAGTAACTGTTGACTTTTTCACTATAAACCAGGACCAGAACCAAAACCAAAACCAAAAGCCTTAAGTGCATAACCATAACAAAGTTTAAGGATGCTTTAGATGGAGATTTTTAATTGGAAGAGCTGACCTTGTATGAAAAAAAATGAAATGCAGAAATCAATTGTCAGAGGACATTTTGTTGATACTTTCAATATCAACAATGTACAAATGTGTTTTATTTCCATTTCAACATTTCCTGAGCTCGGACCAGCATTTTACATTTCTTTCTAAATGTATTTGCTGCTGCAAACTGGCGGCATACAGGCATCATTTAACCTAGACGGGGTTGCAATTAAAGATGTATCAGTACTTTCAATCTTAATTTCAATCTCTCTCTTTCTCTCTCTCTTTGACATGTACCAACATCAGTCTGCTCATCAACGATGATTAAGTACACATCACTCTTTCCTTCTCTGTCTGTCTCCTTCCCACTCTCTAGTCCCTCTCTCTGTTATGCCACATATCTGTCTGACAGATAAACGATGATTGATGACTGAAAACATATGATTCAGTCTCGGTCTCTGTATGTCTCTGTTTCTCTTTCTTTTGACTTTTGTTCCCACACACACAATGTTGTCTCCTTTCAAACAATGTCTAATTCATATTTAATGGCCGAGTGCTAAATGCAGTTGCGTGCATTTAGCTCAGTCTTCACCGCTTTCCCTCAGCACAAACGCTGCACTTTGCCAACGTGGCAGAGAAGCTTCCATTTTATTTATTTATGCCTTTCTACCTCTTTGTTGGCTCCTTTTAGTGTTAATGATGTGACATCACCTCTATTTTCTGGTTCATTCTCAATTGTAGATATAGAATTGGTTCTGATTCTCCAACAGAAAACTGTGTGCCTACTGTACAAGTTAAGAGAACCAGAAAACAACAGTTACTGCCAGTTCATGAGGAGTCAACTGGGATACGATACACACTGTGCTCCCTGCAAGGCTGCATTCCATTCATATATTTTCAAAGATATAAAAATAAATTTTTTTTTCTGTGAATGAAACATTAGAAAAAAAGCTTTAAGAATTCACCTCAAATATTTGATCAACTTGCTCGTCTTCCACTCCTTTATCTTTGTCATCCTCCTGTGCTCCAGACAGGAGTTCTCCTCCTGACAGTCAGCATCTGGTGTCTCTGGGCAGCCTGTTAGACGACCAACACTGGCATCACGTCACAGTGGAGCATCACAGCACTCACTTTAACCTCACCGTCGACAAAAGCACACTTTGGGTGCAGATCTCACCAATTTTCTCCCACTGGGACTATAACCAGGTATGTTTTTGTCTGTGTAGGTGTGGGGTACCACATACCGTCACACTTGGTCAATTGTATTTTTTTTTTTATATTTGTCTCTATGTTTTCCCCCGTACAGATAAGTGTGGGAGCAGAGCAAAGTCTTGGCTCTTGGCAGTCAATCGGGCCAAACAGAAATTTCCACGGCTGTTTGGAAAACTTGGTTTACAACGGTGTGAACCTGGTACACCTCGCTAAACAGAAAGACCAGCGGGTCACTGTGAAGGTAAACTGGCTTACATCGTGCTTAAAAAAAGTGTGTTTGTGTGTGTTTGTATATTACCGCACACGCTCCGTAGACCCACTAAGCACACTATGCACTGTCGTTTGATGGCTGTGTTTAAGGGACATAGGGACAAGCAGAATTATTGCTCACATACCAGGATATTTACAAAATGTATGTTGTGCATCAATCAATCACTGAATAAATGACTGTTGAGCAGTATCATAATCAAAATAAACAAAATGATAATAAAGGTGGAAAGTACACAATAAGTATCTCTGACTCTTTATCTCAGAAAAATGATTAAAAGGTTAAAAAGAAAAGTGTTATCTTAAAGTGCACTTATTAAAGTTTTAGTAAGTAGGGAAAAAATATATCCCCTCGCATCCCTTTTACTGTAAATGAGAAGGCATGTCCCTGTACCTCGGTGTGTGTGTGCGTGTGTGTGTGTGTGTAGATTGTGTTAAACTAATGCACAACACCGCTGAATCTCTGCGGCACTCTCCCCGTCAGTCTCCATGACTGCGTATCGCTTTTAACTATCCCACAAAGAGCTTTTAGATTCAATCAATTGTCTCTGTGTTGCGTACTTCACTGAAAATAGAAACCCAGTGGGGAACCTGCGGTGTAACTTATCACTATTGGTGCTCTGGCAGTAGATTTACTGTAATTACTGCTTCTCAAAACTATGAGCCTGCACACAGAGATGACCAACTGCTCCCAATCCCTTATTTGTTGCTCTCTCCTCTTCTCTTTTTTCTGTCTCTCACCCTTTCTGCTCTCCCATACTTCCTCTATGACCTTTGAAAGCAGTTGGGTAACAATTGGCATCTTCAGTGTTATCTCCTGGTGCTTTTTCCAAGCCTGGCTATTATCATTATGGTAATACTCTCATGCTCTTTAAGGAGACTTGCTGATGAGATCTTTGGGCATCCGGGTGCCGCCACACAGCCCTGGAAATTAATTCAAATTCATGCATCAACATGTTTTCCCTCTTTTGCTGTAATAATTTCTCTCTCTGCATATCTTTTCCCCCTTTCCTCTTCTCCATCTATCTCAGGGCAATGTGACCTTTTATTGTGCTGAACCCGTTTTTGTTGCCATGACGTTCACCAACCCCCAGAGCTTCCTCTGGTTGCCAGGTGGGACGGAGCTATCATCAACGGGCACATCGGTGGGGCTACAGTTTCGGACGTGGAACAAGGCGGGGCTGCTGCTGACATTTAACCTCCCAAAGCAAGGGGGTGTTGTCTGGCTGTACCTGAGCAGAGCCAGGCTCCATCTACAGATCCTCAAGTCTGGCAGGGCGCCGCTGGAGCTCAGTGCAGGTCAGTCTGACCCCAAACATCCAACTTAAATGCTTAAGGGTCTGTACTAAAAATGCGAAAATTAATAAAAAGCGGGCTGAGATTGCCACCACGCAGCTCTACATTCTTTGTTTCATCTTTCTTTTTATTATGCATATGCAGCCAGACTGGCTATCAAAACACAGAACAGAGAAGCTGGGATCACAACACATACAGGAGGAGTGTGACTTTATTCTCTGCTCAGGATGCCATTAATCCACTATATCTTTACACAGCAAATATTTGTTTGCTGCTATATTAATGTCCTGAATGTCAAGAATGGCCCCATTTATTTCCTCAACTCAAGTGTCCCCGTTTGTGTGCACATGGTCCAAACAACATCAAATATTAACAGCACATATGAATCAGAGCAGGAACGGGCTTGTCTTTTTAGTAATGTAATCCCTCATGAACAGGAAAGGATTGGTTGGTTTTTGTTTCTGTAAGTGGCTTTTTTCAGGAAACTGAACACAATACAGAAAAAAATAAAATAATATGTAAAAATAATAAATAATAATACATAAATAATAATTATATATTTCTATATTCATTATAGGACACAGAGCAGAAGATAAAAACAAATGTGCACACCTTTCAAGATAAGAAGCAAAAACGATGATATGTGAATGTTAATGGTAGCAAGCTTGAAGACTAGAAAAATCCATCCTCCATCTTGGAGTGGTTGGGCCAGATACTGAATCCTTACCAGTTTCGACAGCATTTATTTGTTGCTGAGCTTGACCTCTGACCTCCCTGTGACAGGAGGCAATTACAGAGGATTTTTCCTAAAGAGATCAATAAGTGAATGACTGAAATTGTAATTATAACCTTCATGAAAATATAATCAAAACAAATCAGTCAATATATGGGTATTGTGGTATATATTATAATATTTGTGTGTGTGTGTGTGTGTGTGTGTGTGTGTCCTAAGGTTCGGCTCTAAATGATGGTCAGTGGCACTATGTGGAGCTGATCTCCAGACAAGGACATCTGACTGTCTCTGTGGACGCAGGTGAAGGTGCCACTGCTCACGCCAGTCCCCCGTTTCTTGTTACCACGGGAAGTCAACTTTTCTTTGGTGGTAAGAGACCGATAACTAAATGAACACATGCATAAACAAGCCTAAAATCTTCAGAGGTTCCAAGCATATGTAATAATTACTGAAGACTTTTAAACTTGCGGTTAAGGTTAGGGATGGATATCGCAGACTTATTTTTTATGTATCGATTCAAGCACCATTTAGGCACCAGCAGATTTCTAAAAGTATTCTTTTAGGACCATTATCAGAAAAAAAAAACAATACTCAACCCTGAACTTCAGGGTGGATGTCATGGTTTCTACTGTTATCTGATGTTGTTTCCTCTCCTGTGCAGGTTGCCCTGCTGAAGGGAGCAGCCAGGACTGTATAAACCCCTTCAAAGCTTTCCAGGGCTGCATGCGTCTGCTGACTGTGGACAACCAGCCAGTGGATTTGATCATGGTGCAGCAGAGGCTGATGGGAAACTACAGTAACCTGCAGATTGACATGTGTGGCATCATTGACAGGTCAGACCTAAAAGCACCATTTCTTTGATAATGTTTATCCAGGTGAGGTTGACATAAGCAAACGTTAAGCTAAACGCTTAACATTTGCTTCTTGCCTTGTTTATTCAGGAAAAGCTTGTCAGGCACATCTTACGCTGTACAATACCAAATTGTGTGTGTTAGAAAGCATTGTCAGAAAAGAGGATGCAATAAAGTTCCTTTGTCACCCCATGTTAATCCCCCTCTGAAGGCTCTGTGACTGGTTTCCTGTGAAATGGCATTACACATGGACTATTAGACAGCAGTGGATTGGATACGGATAGAATTATGACAGTGTCCCAGTTTTAATGTTTACCCGCTAAGGAAACAATCCAGTTATGGTTATGTCTATGGGGCGCAGCTTCCTTTATCTGAGCTGAAATGGAGTTTTGCTTTCTTTGTTTCTTCAAAATGTGATTTGTTTGTTGAGAGGCAGCAACCCAGTTGGTTGGCTCTGTGCCTCAGTGTGTGATTGAGTTTGAACATATTGTGGTATATATTGTTTTAAAGTTATTGTCAGGAGATAGAGTATGGGTAGGTTTAAAAAAGTATTTCTTGTTGGCGTGGTTTTCTTTCTGCTTCTGCTGACTGTTCCCAGGTGATTAACATCACTATTATCATCTTTCTCATGATTGATTTTCTTTTTATGTTTGTTCTCTAATGCTCTTGGAGGCCGATAGGGAAAATCAATTTTAAAGTTTTATGAGAAACGGTAAGCACTATTGTGATGGAATCTACTGTATTCAAGTCAGAAACACCAAATGTCCAAATGTATTTAGATTTATTTAGATTAAAAACATTGGAGCAAACTGCTGGTGCATTTTAATTTGGTATTTAACTGTATTGTTGCATCTGTTTGCAATTAACATTTGCGTATTAGATGTAAGCATCAATTACAGGCAGTTTTAGCTTAAAGTTAAACATAGTTTGAAAAATCTTTAGATGGATATAACAATACTATTACATTTTATATGTCTATTCGACCCATATGTGTATAAAAGCTGAGTACTAAAACTCTTTTGAACCAGCACAGATAAATACTGAAAAATCCATTACCACAGTTGGACCGAATCATTATTATAGACATTTCTGTGTCATCATGTACTGGAGAGACCGCTAATATGTCTGTATTGCAGAAAATGTCAAGTCAAGCTCCACTGTGTCAGTTTAATGTTGTGTTGTGTGTGAGCAATAATACATTGCTCTCAGAACAAGATCTTTTTTCCAAATCATTAGAGCCCACTGGTATATGGCATACATATTATCCTCGGAGCAGCTTTTTTTTCAATAAAATGTCAACTTGAAAAATCGATTTACACTTCTCCAACCCCTCACCTCCAACCTACAGTGTTCTTTTTACTGAACGAAGTGCTGCTCGCTGATCATATGCACACAGAGTTTATCAGTGAACACAGTAAAGAGACTCTTGTTCTGCACAATGTGCGGATGCATATTTGCAGATAATCGAAGCAACAATGGACTGCCAGAATTTCTGATGCATATATTTAAAAGACAGCGTAGTGGAGTAAATATAAAAAGACAAATGTTGCTAAAAAACAAACTTTACCATCTGACAAGCCTGCTGAGTAAGGCTTTTTCTAAGTGAATGTCCCACTAACTAAAATATTAAAAATACATGCTGCTCCCCCGCTCTCTTTCAGTCTTTCTGCAGACACAATTCGCTGACCTCATTTCCCCTTCCAAATTTGTTCCTCCCAGTTGCCGCTGAGTTCCATTAATCCAAAGTTTCATCCCCTTTGTTGCTCCCCCCCGCTCCTCTCCTTAGAGCCGTCTCTTAACCTTAATTCCCTTTCCTGGATTTCTCTTTCCTTCTCACTCTACAGTATCTCTATTATTTCGCCTCTCTCCTCTCATAGTATTTCTAAGTCTGTGTCTTTTGTTTCCCCCTCCTTGTTTAGCTTGCCGGCACCCAGCTCAGTCCTGAGCTATGGTCCTGACACAGGCCTGACATTGTGAACGAAAAGTCCAAGTTTACAGCGGCGGAGTTTTCTCAAACATGTTCCACTGAGTGTGTATTTTGGATGCCACAGTTTATGCTAAAGTCAAACAGAGCTTTGCTCCATTCAGTGTTGTCACAGAGATGTTTCAAATGACAGAAACATTTTGCAGTGCTTATGCCTCAGTCGTTATTGGTGTTGCCATGTCGGGATCCATTTCTGAGTACTACCGTTCAAACTGCATCACACACATGAAGGTATAAAGCATTTCTGATTTACTCCTCCTGTCTACAAATTTATTGTCAGTCAAATGTACCAAACATTTAGAAGTAGGTTTTATGATTATTAATAAAATTCTGTGAAAGATAAAACCAACAATAAAGAACAGACTGCTAAATCTTGATATAGCTTTTGCCTTTGTGCTATATACTGTTATTATTGTTGCCGTCCAAAAACTATTAAAAACACATAAAAAAGGCGTACTGTTGCAATGTGTGCCACATGCTTTCATTACTGTGATAAATGAGGTGGCACAGCCAGAAAGAAGTAGTAGTCTCACATTGAATGCAGTGAAAAGTAAAAGTGTTTAAGTTACAGGTGTTTAGGCTATTATGTGGCAAATAAACAAGTACATTTACTTTTATCTTCAGTGCCCTAGTTTCAGGTCTGGAAAACTTTTCGTGGAAATTTTTGCTTTATAATCATCTGGAGAATCTTACCCTAACCATCGTAATTGTTTTACTTTATTACATGTAAATCTAAGACTAACCTGAACTTTAATGTCAATGTATACTTGATGAGAATGTGTCTAATTCGATGCTCATTTGATCACATTATTTTTTAGTCATGTACCGTAGACTGTATTTTTGTTCACAACTTGCAATCCTTGTTTTACAGTTTGTGCGCTTTTAACAAATATGATCATTTTGGGAGTGTCTTGATCTCAGATTAACTCTAATGCTACATGCTGTTTCCTGTTTACTCCCCCCCCCTTCTGATGTGTTCAGTCCTCCCCTTTGCTCTCATAACAGACGGTTGTCACAACCGTACTTGGCATCAATGGCCAAAAATCTAAAAGATAGTCTTCCATAGTGAATAAAGATGTATTTAGATATACTACTTACTAAGTAAAACTATTAATACCACAGTACAGAAATACTCTTACAATTCAAAGTCACACATTTAAATTTATTTTAAACTGACAATTTTGAAGATCTCTGTTTCGACCCTCTCCGGCTGACCAACCACTGCTGCGTGATGGAAAACTGGTCACTAACTATTCCCGGGACCTTAAAAGACATTTATTTAACCTAAAAATACAACATTTCTTTCTGTATTGTAAACTATAGAAGAGCAGAAAATGGAAATACCAAAGTACAGAACTTGAGTAAACATATTTAGTTACTTCCCAGTACTAGTGACACACATTCTTCCTGTTGGCTGGTCATACATTGTTTCTGTCCTGATGTTGGTTTGTGAGGATGTGAAAAAGTCATGAGTGCCATTTCCATTGGGAAGTTATTTGCAAAATGAGCATGCTTCAGTTAAAGAAGAGTTTGGGAAAGAAGTCTAAATGTGTGTATCTCTTTGGCACATAGGTGTTCTCCGAGTCACTGTGAACACGGAGGCAGCTGCAGTCAGTCGTGGAGCACTTTCCACTGTAACTGCTCCAGCACCGGCTACAGCGGAGCCACCTGTCACAGCTGTAAGGGCAAGAAGCTTTGATGGTTGTTTAGAGTCTACAGAGTATGGACTGTGTGTGTGTGTGTGTGTGTGTGTGTGTGTGTGTGTGTGTGTGTGTGCACTTGCATGTTCACATGTTGTCTGTAATGAGAGAACCTGCTGCTGTTAAAATGAAGTCCCTGCAGATGTTGTGGCAGGTCAGGCTGAGGTCAAACCTCTTCCCTGCAATCATCATTGTGTGAGCGTCTCAGTCGACACCGGGAAAAGAGGGAGATTTAGAAAAAGAGAAGAAACAAGGGAGAGGCAGAACAAGAAAACTAAACATGTTTTTTTTTTTAAAAACAGGGACAAATAAGAAAGAACATTAAATGACTACTGTAAAAAATACTCTGGTTTCAGCTGTGAAGAAGATCCAGTAGTTCTTTGAATATATGTTTTTGTTTGGTATTATTTAATTATTTATTGTATTTAGTGTAAATGCGCTTTTTTGGGACTTTGCAAAAGAAGTGCTCAAATATAGTTTAATGTTTTCTTGTGAAGACCAAAGAGTTTGATAGTGGAAATAAATACCTCTGTAAATACCTCTGCTTTAAAAATGTATATATTAACTGCATTACAACTATGAATTAAATACGTTGGATAGTGCCTTGTGCTTATGGAATTATTTGTCTTCCTTTAGGATCTGTTGTGGGAAGGAAGCTTAGGAAACATATGAATGACTGGGAATGGGATATTTATGATGATGCTGATGCTTTCTCTCTCCTCAGCGATATTCGAGCAGTCCTGTGAGGCATACAAACACAAAGGCAACACGTCGGGGTATTATTACATTGATGTGGATGGCAGCGGACACATCAGACCACAGTTAATATACTGCGACATGACAGGTAGCTGATACACGCACGCATGAAAACAACACACCCTCATGTCCAGCTTTTTTCATCCTTTCTGTCCGTCAGTCCTGCTGAGTAAAATGCAGACTTTTTTTCTCTGTCTTTCTTCCTTTTGTATCTCCTCCAGAGGACAAAACGTGGATTGTGATCCAGCACAATAACACAGATCTGACGACAGTCCGACCCTCGCCGGGGAAGAATCAGCATTCGGCTCACTTTGAATACACATCTGAGGAAAAGCAGCTGGAGGCCGTTATTGGCCAATCGGAGTACTGCGAACAGGAACTGACCTACCACTGCAGGAAGTCACGCCTCCTCAACACACCGGGTAACATTCTATAGTATTCTGTGACACCAACACAGGGATTATTATCTGTTTTTTTGTTTTATTTTATTTGAATATATTTACCTTGTATAATCTTTTTCAAATTTTAGTTGGTGTGCTTTTCTTTTGCCTTAACTCTTTTACTTGACTCAAAGAGCCGGCACAATAATTCCTATGTGCCTGGACTGTTTGGTGTATGCACAAATGGCAAATAAAAATCTTGAATCTTGCTGTGTAGTGCAGTGTCCAGACACGTGACAACAATGCAATAATGAGTGTAATTGTGTGTTGCAGACGGCCCTCTGCTCAGCTGGTGGGTGGGGGGTCCAGGTGCAGGACAGGTGCAGACTTATTGGGCCGGGGCTCCTCCAGGCAGCCAACAGTGTTCCTGTGGCCTGCAGGAGAACTGTGTGGATCCCAAACACTACTGCAACTGTGATGCTGACCGCACTGAATGGTACGGCATTATTTACTACAACAAAATTAGAATTATGCAGCTTTAAAAAGTTTAAAATAGAATGGTAGGCAGATGATAATGATAATCAAAGTATTTCTTCTCTTTCTTATCCGCCTTCTTTTGATCGTGGTAAAAGTTACTGTAAACTTTTTTCCCAAAAGTCTTTGGTGTCCTCTTTAAATTCAATTTCTTTCTCTTCCACTTCTTCTTCTACTTCTACTTCCACTTTGTCCTTTTCCCTACTTTCAAGGGCTAATGACTCGGGCCTGCTGACCCATAAGGAGACTCTTCCTGTTAGATCTCTGGTCCTGGGTGATGTCCAGAGGTCAGGCTCAGAAAGTGCCTACAGAGTGGGGCCTCTCCGTTGTCATGGAGACAGTAAGTTAAGTCCAGAGGCCTCAGTGTTACCGTGTACATGTTTCATTTTTAAAATGACACGTGTTGGTGTGTGTGTGTGTGTGTGTGTGTGTGTCATGTCTCAGTTCAATACTGGCCAAGAATTAGTGACATTTTAATGGCATGGAATTGTAATAGTAAGCTGAATTGCAAACTCACGCATGTGCTTTACAATTGTAATATGAAGACCATGAAAATAATGATGATAATAGCTTTTCATTTATTTGCAGAAAATGTCTGGAACGCTGCATTTTTTGACAAAGAGACATCGTACCTCCACTTTCCCACATTCCACGGAGAGCTGAGCGCAGACATCTCCTTCCTGTTTAAAACCACTTCATCCTCCGGCGTCTTCCTGGAAAACTTGGGCATCAAAGACTTCATTCGGATTGAACTCAGCTGTAAGTAAAACCTTTCGGGTAAGATGTTTAATCCAGACTTTACTTAGATGTGAGTACAACCTGAGCAGAAAGGATCATCCTCAGAGTTTAAGTTTTCACCTGGACTGAACTCAGCTGGTGGTAAGGATCCTGCCTCGATATCCCCCTCAGAACTTCTCATCCCCTCCAAAAAAACTAACTTTTTCCAGGAACACCGTCATTTTTTTTCCTCCTCTGGGAAATCACGGCTGTGGCATTCTTCTAGTCCACCGCAATACTTTTTCTTTATAACCACCAGAGTTTATAGTTCTGTTTATCACCGTAGTGAATCATTGTCCTATAACACTTGATGGTAGTACACAAGTGTGTGCTGTCTATGACAACAGCTCTTTGTAAAGTGTTTCATTTGATGGATTTGCCAAAGAAAACTAATCTACCATTGTAGACAGGTAACTCTTTATGATCACTATACAATACTGTGTAATATATCCAGACAGGAAACTAGGTCATGCAAGAAATCAGGTTTTAGGGCTGCAGCTGGCCAATGGGGCCATGTTCTAATATGAAGCTTCAGCTTCTGAACTGAGGGGACAGCCTCTTCAGTGAGAGTGCAGATTGTACCTATTCTGTGCATATACCTGAAATTTTCTGAGAGAGAATCCTCACTAGTGCTACACCGGACATTCTGCACAAACCAATAGCCAAGCTACCATTAATAGCACCTGCAATTTGTTTATTAGCTCAACACAGATTTCAAAAGATGTCGGCCCACAAAACTACACCCTACACTACGCTGTACAATTGGCCAAGTGCAGACATCCCTCTGTTTGGTGGACGATGAAAAGATTCAGCGAGTGATGCGTTCAAGATGTGTCGATCAGCTGAGCAGAGTACACCATCTGCAGTGGAAAAGAAAAAGAGAAAACAAGCTTTCCACAGATTCTTAAAAAAAGTATTAAAAAGTATAACATTTCCAAATCAAAATGTTTTGCTTTGAACAGTCTTAAATTTGCTGAATTATTGCGTTCTATGTTTTAAATCATTTTGAACAGGTCTTAATTTTACGCTACCTCTAACGCTACCTCTAAATTTTTTCCGTGGTGTTGTAGTTCTTTCTGTCGCTAGTCCAAATATAATTCACAACTACAAATGAGACTGAGAATGATACTTAAATTCTTTTGACTTGGTGAAGCCTGCAGAAACCCTGAGTAAAGTTTTGGTACCAACAAAAGAGTGAGTTGAGTCAAGCAGAGCCAAACCACAGAAGGTGCAGTCGGACAGTGGGAACATAGCGTTTGTGAAACCACAATCACTTAACTTATACATTTCTTAAACACTTACATTACGTCACAATATATTTCTTATCTTAGTTCCAGTAGAGATCATGTGTCAGTGTGCCAACTATCATCACATAAATCACTTCATCTCCTACCCTCCGCAGATGGTGTAACTGTTACAGGGAATAATGGCTTCAGAGAAAACCTGGTCTTCGGTAAAAGTGTAACAATAGGAAAACAAGCAACAAGATAGTCTTCAGAGGGAGGAGATAGAAGGCCCTTTATAGTCTCGAAATCAATGAGTAAACACACATAGATTTTGTGTGTTCGAAACAAGGCAATGTGCTTTGTAGGTAACAATTTCTGACATGTAAATACTTGGCTAGAAGGTACATCGTTCTTTTTCTGTTTGAAAAAGAAATACTCTTGGTTTTACTTTACTTTTTTATCCTATTATTTCATGTATATTGTATGTATGCATATTGTATCCTAGTATTTCACTTATATTTATGTTCTGTGCTGTGTGACTGATATTTTGCTGCTGTAACACTATAATTTTCCCATTTTTTCTATCTTTCTTTTTTTCAATCTACAAATATAGATGAACAAGATCAGAAATTAGGGAATGATTTGATCAACAGCAACAACAATTGAATTATGGCCTGTCCCATGATTAAATTGTTGTTGCTGTTGATCAAAACATATAGCTGCACACTGTAGCTATGTCTGTGTGTTGATAGCGAAGCACTGGCCAACTCCTGAAGAACAACAATAAGTGAAGTGAAGGGTGATACAGAAGAGAAGATAATTGGATGAACGGAAGGGACTTGAATGAATATGTAAAGTAACAGTAAGTCGTAATTTTCTTCGTTTCATGACTCAGCGTCCACCGAGGTCCTCTTCTCCTTTGATGTGGGTAACGGTCCGTTGGAGGTTCGTGTGAAGGCTGGCTCCCCGCTGAACGACGACAGGTGGCATCGCATTCGAGCCGAGCGGAACGTTAAAGAGGCATTGCTTCACCTCGACGAGCTCCCCGCTGCCACGCAGGAGGCCCCTGCTGATGGGCACATCCACCTGCAGCTGAACAGCCAGTTATTTATAGGTGTGTGTGTGCGTGCGTGCTTGTGTGTATGTTCTTGTTTAACTATATTTGTGGGGTCCAAAAACCTGTAGTTCTAGTAGACAGCTGTGTGGGGCCAAAATGCTGGACCGCACATCTGTAAAGGGCTGTTTGAGGGATAAGACTTGGTTTTAGGGTTAGGGTTAGAATTAGGTTATGGTTAAGGTGGGGGTAAGGGTTATGGTTAGGCATAGTATAGCAAGTCAATTGTAAAAAATTGGGGTGAAAGTGGACTCAGACCTCAAATTTCACAGCCCGATTAAAGCTGTGGTGAAGTTTATTTTTTTTCAGTTAAGGAAGCTGGCAAAAATCAAACCAATCCTTCAGAGACAACACTTAGAGACAGTAATCCACGCCTTTCTGACCGCTGGATTACTGTAATGCACTTTATGCCTCCTCTCTTTCTCATTTTAAAACTCTTCTTAGAACCCACCTCCTTTCTTTGGCTTTTAACACCAGGTAGAGTGTTGATCTTATGTGTATATTTTTACCATATGCTGGCAGTTCGTTTTAGTTATTTATTTTTTTTTCTATTTATTTTATTTTTATTTAATTGCTTATCTTTATATTTGGTACCTCATATTTTATTGTGGTTTTATTGTGTTATCTATTTATTCTGTATTATCTTTTTGCAGCACTTTGTGCACTTGTGTTTGTTAAAATCGTGCTATATAAATAAAGTGGATTGGATTTGAGTTAGGCATTTAGTTGCGATGGTTAAGGTTAGGGTATGGGACTAGGGAATGCATTATGTCAATGATGGGTCCCCACCATATAGACCCACCAAATAGAACCATGCACTATGTACTGTATGTGTGTGTGTGTGTGTGTGTGTGTGTGTGTGTGTGTGTGTGTGTGTGTGTGTGTGTGTGTGTGTGTGTGTGTGAGAGAGAGAGAGAGACTATGACTGTGACACGGCTTGAAATGCAAATAAAAAACAATAAAGTCTTCACACCATTTTGTCCATAAATAAGATTTTTATTTGGAGAAGAAAATTAACAGTTTTGGACACATTTACACTAACTTTAATAGGAACTAAGCAAATAGTGACAGAAACTAAAGCCTTCAGTACAACTCCACGCTCTGCTTCCCATCCTAGTTCACACTCTACAGGGATCAGGTTGCAGTGCTGTCTCTGGTTATTGATCCGCGTTAAAGCTGACAAATGACAAAAGTGGGCTCAATCAGCCGTTAACAATCCTTGTTCCTGAAACTTAGCAATTTAAGGTATACGGGCCAAGGTTATGGAAGCAAAGCATTTATACGTGTACACTTAATAGACTGAAAGAAAATCCTCACAAATTGAAAGAAATATCTGTGAAAAGCTGTTTGTCGTGGTCAGTTGTCTTGCAATAACCTTGGTACAGTGTTTGAAGCCAGTCCATTAGTTAAGGTAGTCCCTTCTGGACGGCTCCTGATAAAACTCCGGGTCCTGATATGAGCCTCATCAACTCTGCAGTCCTGGAAAGCTGTTTATCTCATCCTAACGGTCTTGAGGTTGCCAGCACTCTTAGACAATTATAATGTAGCAGAGCCTAAACTCTGAGGACAGTTGGAAGAAAAACAATAACTTTTTTTAGTTTAAATTCTGCCCTGGAAAAGGGAAAATATTCCCTGTCATAGTCAGCCAGCCAGGCAGGACAGGAAGACTGTCAGACAGATTGACAGCTCCCCTACTTTCCAGATATGAACACTCAGTATGGTGCTCAGCTGGTAGACAGACAACCAGTAAAAAGTCAACTCCTTACATTTTTTTACCTGCCAGTTTGTGTTTCATGATGTTTCATCAGCTGATTATTTTAAAAGTTCAGTATAAGGGTGGTGACACATCTTTGTTTCTGGAGGTGCAGAGTATATTCGGCTGTTTATAATAAAAATCTGATATCGGTCAGTGTCGCTCCCCAATTTGATCACAACAATGATACAATTTACTTTTTCAATCTCCTCCAATGTCCAAAATTCTGAAAATGGCCATACATTGTCATTTACATTAGATCTATTGAGTAGAGTTATTGAATATATGTTATATATGTTTGCTCAGGCACTGGACGCATTGGCCTATGCATAAGCAATGTGTGAGACCCTAAGCGGTCAAAAGCAGGAAAAAGGGTAATTCAAATACACAGCATAGTATATGTAGTAATTTCATTGATAACTTATTGAGAGAAAATCTATCTGCAATGATTTTGACAATAGATGAGTAGCTTGGAATGTATCAAGCAAAATATTTCAAACATTCTCCAGTTCCAGTTTCTTAACTGTGAGAATTACACCAACACATTTACCACATTTCTGTGTTTTCTACCATTGGGACTTGTATGTCTTTGAGTTTTGGACTGTTGATCGAAACAACAAGGTATTTCAAGGAGAGTAAAAGAATAAAACAGACAAGATGCATTGCAGCATGTTGAAGTTCACTCTTTGTGTATGTCTTTAGGAGGCACGGCGTCCAGGCAGAAGGGTTTTCGGGGTTGCATTCGCTCTCTGCAGCTGAATGGCGTCACCCTGGACCTGGAGGAGAGAGCGAAGATCACCCCCGGCGTTCAGGCGGGTTGTCCAGGCCACTGCGGCAGCTATGGCTCACTCTGCCAGAACCAGGGCCGCTGTGTGGAGAAGCCAAACAGCTTTTCCTGTGACTGTGGCCAGTCTGCTTACACTGGAGCCTTCTGCGAAAGAGGTACACAGGGTTTGTCACTTATCTCCCAGCAGCAGCTGAAGAGGGGAAAGGATAGGGATTTTGAGAGCATATCGTGTGCTGTAATAAACCCTTTATGTTCAAAATAAGAGAAACTAGTTTCCGTTTAAGACATTTAATGTTGAAAAAAATCATCTTGTTCCACCCTGTGTGACAATATTGTATACATATTGTATCCCTTCCACCGCTTCCAATCCCTGCGCATCATTAAATAAACATTTTACATGAAATTTAGCCTGACACATTTGGTATCTTTGGAAACTGTAGGGCATAGTAAAATCATTGTCAATTTAGTGCAGAAAACAATAGAGTTAATCATATGTTGCCCTGTTTAAAGGGTAAATGATTTGTTTTTCCAACCTGGACCCCATTTCTCCATGCATTTGTGTCTAATAGGCTGATGTGACCAAAGATTTAGTCCAGTATTATTGCTATGACGCAAACCGAGTTACAATGTAACCTAGTGGGGCAATTGTGCAACCTCGATTTTTTTTTTGGTGCTACTGACAGGCTCAGATTGTTACTAAAAGTGCAACATACCATTATTGATCAGTAACATTATCAATCTTACAAGGGGACTTCTGTCCGAAGACAGCGGTGTGGAGGGTGGAACATGAGTCGAGAAAAAGGCATTCTGGGAGTCTGCTCTTTCAGAGTAGGCTACAGAAATGATAAGCTCCTGTTATCTAAAAGATTGTCAGTGCCATGGCTCAAGATTTAAATGGTTTTGACAATGTGGGTCGTTTTAGTTTGATGACCACCTGCGTTGTAATTTTACGATACTAAAGTGAAAAGCGAGAGCTATGTCAGATTATTTACTCAACATTTCTAACAGATATGTCTTACTATCTTGAAAAAAAAATAATCCTGATGTAGACATCTAGTCATATGATCGTTGCTTTCAAGTAAGACTACACACCTCGACTTCTTGTTACTTAAGTAATCACAGGAATATTAAGTCATCACGTAAGCGCAGTGTCACAGGCTTAAATTTGTTCAATAATTAATATGCCCAGCTGTTGTCTGTTGAAGCTCCACGGGTGCATCTGCGACAGAAATCACAATTCTCCTACATGACAGTGTTATAATTGGCGGCCACATATTCTTTTCACCTGTCAGCTGTGTACCGGTGGCATGAGCTCACTAATTAGGTGTTGTTAGTGCTGCTGAGGTGCTGCAATTAATTGTTAGATCCAGAGCAAAGACATACAGTAGCCTATATACAAATTTAAATGCAAATCGTACTGTCTGCAAAGAAAAATAAAGCTGTAAACCAAATTTTTAATATCCAAATTCAAAGAATTGTACATCCCACAAGTACAACACAGCTGTTTACCATACTGCAACAAAAAAGACAGCTGCAGTAACTTTACTTTGTAATTAAACCATCGGACATTATCTCCTTTCCTGCAGAGGTTTCAGCCAGCTTCAAGTCGGAAACAGCCATCAGCTACACCATCAAGGAGCCCAATGAGCTGAACAGCAGCAGCAGCGCCCTGCCCTCTTCCATATCCTCTGACATGACTCTGAGAGCAGAAAACGTCTCCCTGGGCTTCAGGACCAGCCAGAGTCCCGCTCTGCTCCTCTACGTTGGCTCCTACCACAGAGAGTACCTGGCTCTGCTGCTCAACAAGCATGGTGAGCACTTGGATCCACTTACCTGTATACTTACTTATTCATTTCTGTTGATGCTATCTATGTTGCATTTACTCATTTGGTTTGGCCTTTACCATTGTCATGGGGCTAATCTGCCTCTCCACTGAATAGAGGCGCTTGTTTCTTCCTCTATTTTACCCTTGTAACCTGTTGTTCACTGGATTTCACTGGGTGACCCTGAGTGTTCCATCAGTGGCATCAGTATTTATAATAAACGGTGCCTAAACAATTAGGGTTTTAATTGACACAATCTGATGTGTTAGTGGCTCTGTAAATCCTTTGAATTAACATGAAAGAAAAATGTTTTGTGAAACCTTTGATTTTATCTGAGTTTGTGTTACTTAGTTGTGATGCTTTGTAGAGAGGGATGATGTAAAGCCTCTTAACTGTCGGATGCTCAGAGTTGACATTTTGGCTGTTGGAATCATCCATAACCCGCTCCTCTTCTCCAAAAGAAGACTTTCTGTCAGTCGCCTCCTTTGTCTGCCCCAACTCTTTTCTGTTCACTTTTTGCTCTTCTTATGGCTCCTTTCATCCAGTTTTCCTCTCCTCTGCTGCCATTCACATCAGTGTTTCATTAACTTATGATTTAAGCCACGCAAGTGGCATGTGGGGTCATGTAAAGGCCAAAGAAGTCTAATAAAACTAGATAAGCTGGGAATAGGCTGGAGGAAGCTGGTTGCCCGCAGTTCAAACTTAAAAACACAGCTTTCTTTGGGTGGTAAAATGTAGTGCACTTTTCAGTGAGGATCAATAGGTTTGGGACCGAGTGCCACAGACAATTTGGAAAATATTGAGAGGTGGACTAACACACTGTTGGTTTTGGTCTTATTATACTACAGTACATTATTGGTAATCAAACCCAGAAGACAAACAAAGCACCAATTGTCCATGACCAATCGTGACACCAATATGATTGGATATCATACTTTGTTAAACATATTTAATGATTGCATTGTTTCTTTTTATAAAAAATGAGGGGTCGAGGATTTTTAGCAGCTAAATCAAATTCCAGGGATATCATTTGTCAGTTTTCAGAGTGTAAACTGAACATTATAGATTATGTTAACTGTAAATACCTTTAAATAATGTTTAAGTATCATTATGATTAAAAGTGTCAGGGTTTGTCAGTATTAGCGAGGCTTGGTCCCAAATGCAGGTTAGAGGCGATTTGTTAAACAAAAACAGTGTTACAAGATAGATGTCCTCAAGAAGTCAGGCAGGCACAAATGAAGAACAACCAAAAGACATGACATGGAACAAAAGACCTAGAAGAGCGATGCAGGAAACACAAACAACCCGCACGAAGCACAAGACAAGATAGAAAGGAAGCAGAGACTAAATACACAGGGTAACGAGGTTAACAAGGGACAGGTAACACAAGGGAAATGAACAGCTAGGCTAGAGCCAGGCAAAGGGCCAGCTGGGCCAGCATCCAGCGACAAGGCAACAGGAACATGGGTCAGCCGAGCAGCCGACTGAACACGGGAAGCAGGAATCTCAGTGGCACCGAACAACAGCAAAGTCTCAGGAGTGCCCAACAACGGCCAAGTCTCTGGGATGCCGGGCACTGGCAAAGTCTCAGGAGTGCCGGTCAGTGTAGACCCCGGGAGAACGGGTCAGCGTAGCCACTCACAAACGTGATTAAAAGCACTTAAGAGGTAGAGAACTGGTCAGTTCTCAGTTGTTAGAAACAAATTGTCCTGCAATTTACAACCACCAGATGTAACTCATTTTCTTTGGCAAACCAAGGGCATATGGAGATCTGATGTTGCAACCTTTGAAAAGGCAAAAAGTTTTACTTTTCACCACTTACAAGCTTGCTGACTAACCATGTCTGTGGTGCGATCTGGGTCTGTCAGCTCGTAGTCTTGTGACTTGTTAATTGTGGTCGTCACAGTGTAAAAACTGTTCAACTGCCTCTTACTTTTCTCTAAGTGCTGTACAAAAGTCAAGCATTAAGTGTCAAAAGTATTTATTAAGCCAAAAAAATATAAATAATGCATGATTCGAAAACTTTCTCTTATTCTCTCTCCCTCTCTCTCTCTCTCTCTCTCTCTCTCTCTCTATTTCTCAGTCTGTCTATTGTCGTGTCACACTGTGGCATCAGGATTACATGCATTCACAATTGTTTTCCAAGATACTGTATGCTCATTTGAATTTCTAAAATATTTTCATATGCACTAGTTATTATGCGTTTAGAAATTAAGCTTTCAAGTCTTTTCCTATACAGCATGTCTTATCATCCATACAGGCTGCAGACATTGTGTGCACAGGAATGGCATGGAATCATGAATTTAATTTGATTCTGTATACCATTATTGTCAGTACTTGGCCCTAATTTTCTAAATATTGAAATTGGTTTATTATTCAACTGCTGTTGCACTAGAACATCCAGATCCCTACATGTTAACACTCTAAAAGAAATGTACATTAGAGTAGAGGACTGGTAGGAGAACAGATTTAGCAAAGAAAATAACGTTTTAGTGGTTTACTTTTGCTCTCGCTAAGTGGCTAAGATGGCTTTAAATATTCAAAGGGATTGTATAAATGAAGAACCATGATTAATGGTATTTTGTTCATCATTTGTTAATATTACTGCTGTGTGCCAAGAACCACTTAAAATCCAAGACGAATTGAATTGGATTTTTTTATATTCTTTATAATTTTCTACAGAAACATAGTTTTTTGTTAATGTAACACAAAATATGGACAAATAATAAAAGCTTGGTTTTGATACATTTTTATTAGAAAGATCCTGTGTTTGATTTGTGTGTGCAGATATGCTGGAGGTGAGATACAGACTGGACAGCGGCAAAGATGCAGAGATCCTGAGAAGCAAAGTGAGAAACCTCTCCAACGGACAGCTACATGCTGTCACCATCAGGAGAATGGCGGCCGCCGTCTCTGTGCAGGTAACGCTCACTGATATATTTCTCTCATTTGGTACTGAACACTAAGTCGCCCTTCAGCAGCCAGCGGGAGACGCTACAAGATAACAGCGGTGACTAGCTGCAGGAAACACTCAGCAGATAATAGAGACTGAGCGGGACAAAGAAATGGGCTTAGCAGCTTGGAAACACCTGACAAAGTGCTTTTTGTCTTACCTTCTAAATAAGACTTGGCCTTCGGACTTTGGGCACAAGATCTTCCTGCTTATAAAATGCTTAGTTGCCTTTTTGTAGACGATACTAATGTTGTGGCACTTTATTCAATGACATAATCTTTGCCTAATGATAGATTCACTTTGTATGCTGATGATACACAAACAAACACCACATATGGACCTCTAGTTCCCTGTTTCACTAATTCTCATCTTAGGTCCTTGTAGTACAATAGCCAGAATTTCTACCCATCTTAGTATATTGCATCCTTGCTCAGATGTAGGAAGCTGTGCAATAATGAGGAAAATCACCAGAACAAAGCATTATTATCTGCAGAAATGTATACATTTTAAATCAAATTACTAACATTTTAAGTTGTGCAATCAGTCGTATGGTTTAAAGTATTTATCTGCCTGCGATGTTGAGGTGTTTTTTTCCGAAACTTATTTTGAAGTGAAACCATTTTCTTTCAGATTGACAATAACAATAAAGAGGACTTCAACCTGACGTCTGATGTAGAATTCAATGCCATCAGGTTGCTGGTTCTCGGCAGAGTGCACGGTAAGTGAGACAGCTATACAGACCCACACAAGGCCTTTTAAACCTCAGAGCACGCAGACTCTCATTTTATGAAAGGTTCTGCCTCATCAGACAAAGAGTCATTGGAAACTTACATCATGATGGTTGGATCCCCGGAACAGCTGTTGTCTAGACGATATAGCAGGTAAAACAAACAGAGATAAATATACAGTAAATGTCTGGCACTAAGGTGGACATTATTCAAATCACCACAATTTAATAGGTGGTATGTTAGACCTACCTAACACTAGTAATACAACAGCACAATACTCTTTTGACTAAGAGAATAACAGAACAAAATACAAGTTTAATAATTATTAATCATTGGCATTTCCTGATATAAGACAGGGGTAGACAAGAAGGAAAGGTTCTAAAGTTTATGAGGTGAGAAAGTCAGCGTATTTGTCAGTGTGATCCAAACATATCATCAACAAATAATATCCATTCAAGTACTATTAATAAGCTTTTCGTTAGCTGTCATATAAAACACCTTATATGACAATGCAATTTAATGACACAGAGTTACAGTTATCAAGCTGCTTGCTTGGTCGACGTTAAAGCCACAATGTGTATAATTTACATTATCCAACTTTGATAATATGAAAAAGACACTGTGTGGCAGAGAGCAATACATGCTGCTATCCAAGAGTCTACATCCATGGTAGGCACAGCATGCTACAACATGACATTAGCTAATTAGCACTAAACACAAAATACAGAGGCTGATGGAAATATCGTTGGTTTTACTGTAGCCTAGCATTGCCAGACCTTCCTCCACAGCATTGAGTAGGAGAGTCTGGCTAGTCCATACAACAATCCGGGTTTATTGGCATTTCTTTAAACCAATCACAATCGTCTCGGACACAATGACAGTGCCGTTGCAAAATAGCCTTCGGGAAGGAACTTGTTTTGGTGAAACACGTGTACATTCAAAGGTTGTTTTAGTCTTGCAACAGAATACATTATATGTCTTTCTTTTTCTCTCCAGACTCTGGTGAGTTGGATCCGGAGCTGGCTCAGCTTGCCTCCCTGGGTTTCACAGGCTGTCTGTCTGCCGTCCTCTTTAACTCCATCAGCCCTCTGAAAGCTGCTCTGCTCCAGCCAGTCCCCAGCCCCGTCATCGTTAGTGGCCCACTGGTCCAGTCCATTTGTGGCTCCACTTCAGCCAATCCCTATGCAGTGGAAACGACTCACCACTTATCAGGTCAGAGGAAATTGTTGTTGTTTTCACCACCTTAGGCTCCATTTATACCTAATTACGTAATTTCAAGTGTGTGCGATATGTGGAAAACAATCCTGATTTGATTTATTACACTTAACTTCCCAAATGTTAAAAGCTGTAAAAGGACAGACAAACAATCATTTGACAGAACCAAATTGATGTTTCTCTCAGCAATCTCAATTCTCAAATGTCAATATCCGCCATAGAAAAAAAAAATATATATATATATCGATGCAGAGGATTGAAACTTTGACTCTTTGTCTCAAATATGTCCAAATATTACCCTTTTTTAAAATGTATTATCGCACAGCAGCTGCAGAATCATACTCACTTCCTTCGACAAAAAAGTGACAATTTGAACTTCAGTTCAACTTTAACACTTATAAGAGAAAATTTAAAGTTGTGCCTGTACTGAACAGTTGTTGGGCTTTGCTCACAAATATTTTCTTCTTTTTTTTTTACTATAACATGTGTTTTTTTTAGGAGGAAAACTGTCCTTTGTTAGTAGAACTATACTGGCAATTTTGCACATTGAGCTCATCAGCCAAATGGTTTTAATTTTCAATATCAAGATAAATGCAATGCTCACCTTTACAATACAGACTCAAATCTAAAGGTGTGTGTGTGTGTGTGTGTGTGTGTGTGTGTGTGTGTGTGTGTGTGTGTGTCTGCACATTGATTTACACAGTGGATAACAAAAGCCAATTGGAGCACAGAAAATCAATCTAAAAGTTGTTCTTTGTAGAATGGCTAACAAAAATAATGTCAAATGTAGAGATTTGTAGTTAAAGAACGGGTGTGTTTGGAGATGTGTTTCCTGGATTAAGGTTCTAATTGTATGTATTTCAGATTTAATAAGTGAAAGGATAATGGTCAGCAAGTAGCAAACCAAACCCCAGGCATTATAATGTTTCCTTAGAAATCTTTGGCTGACCGCACTGACACTCTAACCCCATATTGAATGTAAATTCCTTCAGTTAGGGCATCCTCTTTCTCAAGGGGTTTAAATTAATAAATAGTAATGAGGTTATCGTAGGCGTAAGCTTCCTGTGTGGGTGCTGCTTTTCAATCTTTACATATGATGAAACATTTTCTAATGATGTAAAGACATTGGGTGAATGGTCACTAGATGAGGAAATTAATGCAGACCAGGGAAGAGTTTCCTTTACCATCCTCCCCTTGTGGTTACTCATACAGAGACTTGGGTGGAGCGGTGCTGTGGTATCAAGTAGGCCTTATCTGCTCAGACTGATGGCATATGACTGTATATGATTCCTGTTATGTCTCTGAGAATCTCTCTGCAGTACCTTTCTCCATTTCTATTTTTCACTTTACAAATGACCTCCTTGCTCCTCTCTCTTTTTTTCTTTTCTTCTCAGCCGCACACCATTTCTTCTTTGTCCTTCTCATCGCTCTTTGTATTCCCGTGTGATGCTTCCTCTGTATTTGTCCTCTCTTTTCTTTCCTTTTTCACTTCACTTCTGCATCTCCGTCTGTCCTTAATCTTTTTCTGTGTTTCTGTGCTGCAGGCCAGTCTGGATCAGTGGGAACAGGTCAGCCTTTGGTGAATGCCATCAGGACTGACTCAGCTCTGATTGGAGGTATTGCAGCAGCAACGTTTTTCACTGTCACGCTGCCATTATCCTCAATCTTGAGACTGAGACTGTCTGCAAAGCAAGCAGAGATGACATGATGTACAAGAGCTCAGTTAAGATACAGTTCAAACTGACAGTGAGATGATAGATACAATTTAACAGTTGTAATACAAATTGCAATGTGTTTTTCCTTTCTTTTGAAATTTATATTGGTTTAGAGTGTTTTCATGAATGTGCATGCTGTGTAGCAGTTAGTTAAGTGGCATGAAAGCCCTGGGTTGTCGCTCAAACAGCGTGACCATGCCACAAAGGAAACCAATGAGAATATAAATTAATAATACCAGTGCAGAGACCTTCTATTAGCTGAAATTGCTCTGAGAACCTGGAGTAAATGGGCTGACTGCACCAGTAATGATGGAGCGAAAGCAATCTAATAAAATCTTTTTTTTTCCTAATGTAATGTTTCATCAGATCTAATCTGTTCAGTTTTAAAAGAAGGTTTATAAAGTCACAGAGCAAAAGTATACATTACGTTACAATTATAATAGAATACCTGCATGCAAAAATATCAACATTTTAATTCTAATAATTTTAAGACTAACGTATACAGTATTTAAGGACTGTCATGTAAATGCAGACCTCACAGTTATCACATTAGCTACTGTATAAAACATACATTATTTAGCAGGGAATTTACAGCAACTATCTACTCCACTCTAGCTGCCTGTGCAGGTAACACTCAATTTCAATCCAAATAAACACTACTTTTTATTCTTGCTTGATGTAGATGAACCTTTTTAAAAGGATATCATATTACAACTTTGACATACATTTGTATGGAGAGGCTTTTATTTTAAAGACATTTTCCTCTCTAATTGACCTCACCATTATTATTACTGCCATTGTTAAACTGATTTTCTTCCAGGCCTTTTTATTAGAAATATCTTTTTTTTCACTTTTGTCTCAGTACAATAATAACGTTAAATAATAAATGTAGGATAACCACAAATTGTCAAGGGCTCTGTCTCAATGAAATCACGTAAATTTCTAGATGAAACTTCTTAAACTAGCAGGCAAAATCAATGCAGAAAAACACAGAGAAGCCCTGCAGCAGATGCATGCCAAACTAAAGCCACATAAAAGTCAGCAACACAGCAACGTTTAATCTTTCCAAATCAGACCTCCAGCCAATCCAAATCCACAATTGTTGCTATGACTAGGGAATCAACGTTCATTAATTATGCTCTGGAAAGTTGGCAGACCTTGAGCAGTTTTCAAAGGAGAATTAAGAAAAGGTGTCCAGCTGTGTAAAGATGACACAACCATATTTACACAGAGTTACAAAGCGTGCCTCTTCTAAAACTTTAAGAGGTAAATCCTTGTGGAGTTCTGTTTTGTATTTGTATCTATTTGTATTTTTGTAACTCAGTCCAATGTTGTAGATTATTGTGAAGAAAGTCTTTTTTTTCTGTTGATTAGTCTCAAAAGTTCCTATTTACTCCACTCTCAAACATTATTTTAGACCTACAACATGGGAAAACCACTGCTATAGTTTTGTTTGTCAGACCTTCCTCCACAGCGCTGCGGATGAGTCTGGCTAGTCCACACAGCATTCCGGGATGGGAGAAAGTTACTGTACGCGCTCTGGTTTATTGGCATTTCTTTAAACCAATCCCAATCGTCTTGGTCGGTGCTAAGCACAGGACGGAGCAACAGTGCTCCTGCAAAATAGCCTCGGGAATGAACTTGACCCTCCTTCGCAGCGCTGTGGAGGAAGGTCTGGCGATGCGAGACAACAGCTGCTGAGCTGCTATAACTTGCCATTTCCTCTGCTTTGCAGGTGTGATAGCGGTGGTGATCTTTGTGACCGTGTCTGCATTAGCTATAATGGCCCGTGTCCTCTACAGGAGAAAAGGGACGTGTCAAGGCCAGGAAATAAAAACAGTAAAGCCTGAAGACAGCCCGGAGCGGGCGTTGAGCAGCCAGACAAGCTCAAAGAACGGTCCGAGCGAGAACCAGAAAGAATATTTTATTTAGGTTTAGATGGAGATTGGGAGCTGAGGAGAGACAGAGATGCCTTGTCAAGCCTCAGTGCTTTACACTACAAACTGAGCCTGAGCAGAGGCTCAACAGCAAGACACAAACAGAACTAATACACTCATGTTCTGTCTTCTTTTGTTTTGTTTTTGCTTCTGTGGTTGTATTTTTGTAAAGACTGTATATATATGCACAAGAACAAAGTGTTGAATTTATAATATACGTCAATACTGTCGGTAGAGTTGTTAATATTTAATGATGTAAATCTTAAACGATCACTTCCTACCAATCAATCCTTTCTCTGTCGTATTGAAATGATTAAATGAGGAACTGTATTTTCATGGGATTGTTGGGTCTGAGGCGATTTAAATACATTTTCCCACATGGATAATGAATGTTTGCTGTTTTGAGTGAGAGAGCCTAGTTATTTAAATTTCCAGGTGTTTTCATGTTTTTCATTGGATGTTTTGTTTTGAATCCTTCTTTATCAAGTATGGCAAAGCGAAATGTATCCGTTCAAATTTCTCATTTTCTAAAAAGGTTTAATTAACCCCATCCATGATTCTCTTAGATCTCAGATTTTACTTTTATATTCCTTTTGCTATATATTCTTTTCTTTCTGTGGCTCTGCTGCCTCCAGCTCTCATGTAGTTCTGAATAGTAAAGGAATTGAGACAGATGAACTTACTGTGAACTTTCTGTTGCCTACGGACACCATTCCAACTTAAACATTTTATGTTTTAAGGAGTTATTGCTGCATGTCTCTTCTCTCCTTAGCTAATACGGCAGAGCTGGCAAATGTTGGAGAGGACACACAGCGACTACAGCACACAGGAGTCGACTGGCGGTGAAACCCCTTAAACACAAGGACGTTTAAATCCCCCTTTTTATTCAAAGACTTTGACTGTATCTGTGTTTTAGATGTTTTTGAATGCATTAGGCTTTTATTTGTTTTATCAAATAAACGTGTTAAACTCTGCACAGTAGTCTGTCTCTTCGGTTGCCTATTGTTGCTCCCCACCCAACCAAGAACCCTAAAACTTTCTTCCAATTACTTTTTCCCCCTTACCCGTTCTCCTTTTACACTTGAGCAGGTTACTGGAGGGAGAGGAGAGGGTTGACAGCCAGGGAGAGGTTTAGGCAGAAGGCTACTGTTTCAAATGCAATTCTGGCATTTGTTTTGCCTTTTTCAGAAAACTGAGTACCCCAGTTTTAAGGATGAACTTTGAAAAACTCCAAAGTCCATATTTCCATTTAATGTGCATTTAATTTGAACATAAAAAACAGTGATATGATCAGCTGCAGCCTTGTTCTACAGGATGTTATGACAAACCCCCATCTGTAAAACGAATAAATACACTTAAGACATTGGAGCAGCTTTATAAAGTATTAACTGTTTACTGAATATTTATTCTAAATTGTTTTGAGGAATCCGTGTGTGGCTTTGGGTGTCAGAGGCTTGCTTTGCCTCCTGGCAGCTTGAGGCTAATTATAATGTCAGAGAGTTTGAGTGACTTACTGTGAAATTTAAATTTGTACAGTTATTTTAGAAAGAAACACAATTCTGTTCAGTGGAAATGAAACTGCGTTTTTATCTTTCCTTTTAGCTAAATCATAATCCTGCACCTTCATTACTGACTCCAATTGCAATCAATGAACACAAACAAGATTTTTAGGTTGATTAATAAACACCCTTCAAAGGCAAGTCCTCCAAAACACACAACCATATATGTCATGTAGCCCTACCCTCTAAAAGGACCCACAGGAATGTTACATAAGTAAGTGAAATACCACCTCATATCTAAATCAGCCTCCTGGGTGAAAGTCCTGAAAGCATGTTTGGCCCTTTAAGAGTTGCTTTTGATAAGTCTATTCTTCACAGTGTCACATTTCTGATGGATTTTAAAATGCATCTGTCTGCAGAGAGGAGATAACCTCACCTTCTGCTGCTTTGTGAAGCATTCATGTGCTGAAGAAGTCATGCTTATTCTTGTCACAGGCTAGCATAGCTAGGGGCTTAAATGATAACACACGGACCCTTTACCCACACACAGACAAACGGACTGACTGCGTGGTTGTCAGCAGGTATTATTTACATGCTTCTAATACCACCTCATTAGAGAGAACAACAAGAGGACGTGTTGTAATGACACATGCTGCGGCACCAATTCAGCACCATCACCTTGGTTTTTCCAAGTGAGGACAATTATATGAGCATTATGTTTTTCCAACTGCCATAAATCTGATTATTAAAATTAGACTGCATTAGGAAAACTGACACCACATCATTTGTTAGGAGAAACTGTAGTTATTATATGCCATATAATATGAAACAGAAAGGAACAGATTCTGAAAGGGGCCATGGCAAAAATCAGGCTTGTGTCATTTTTTAATAGAGTTCTGCAACAAATTCAAGCTGGGTTTTGGCCCATTTTCACTGGCATACTCCCAGACTGAGTTAGATTGGGGCTCAAATGTGGTGTAAATATGACTGTTAAAGATTACAATGATACGTTGATTACAATACTACAATTTTGTTGTCTTGCTTCATTACACATGCACCATTCTGCATCCCCTGCCCAACCCCAAGCACTACATACAAACATATCGGTAACACTTCAACATATGTAAGTGTGTTTTATGGTCATTCATACAGGAAAAAATTAAAAGTAAAATCAGTAAGACACGAGTTCAGGCCTTCAGCAATTTGTCAGGTTGGCAAGTTTCTGTTCTGAATTTAACCTTTCGGCAAAGATTGAGAAGGTTTGGGAATCTGCTTTTTGGCATCACAAAATACAGCAGGCAACAGCGGCTCTCATCAATCTCATGAATAATGCAAGTGTGATTAGGGCACAGACGTATCCTGTGTTAAATGGAGGTTTTAAAAGGCCCAGTGTGTAACGTGTTCAGTTTATTATCAAAATTGGTGTTGCTGTTATGATGGTAGGGAATGAGGACCAAAATGCAGGGAAAGGGAAGGCATGCAGGAGGAGTTAAATGTTCAGTATTTATTTTCCAAAAGAGTTCAACAAACAACTAATACAAAAGGCAAAAAAGTAAGTTCGGGGCAGGACAATCAGACAGACAAGAAGTAAAACTAGAGACAAGACGAGACAGAGACCAGACTTCAAAATAAAACAGGAAACAGAACATACAGACACTCACAGGGGAACACAAGACAGAAACTACCACACAAGACCAGGGAGGAGACTAAGACACAAACACAAGTAAACAAGACAAAACCAAAAAACCAAAGGAGGAAAATAAAACCAAGCAAACACCCAAACCATCACAGATGCCCGTTCACAAACCTATCCTTTTCATGAATATTTACCACCACCATCAACTCTACGTATTCCTATTAGATGTAGTAGACGCTTCATATTGATGCGCCATCTTGAAATACAGGATATACTGCTCCGCCTTTCACATTTCCGCTGTCACATGATAAACTCACAGATGCTGCTAATCTGCTGATGGGTATTGTCGCTTCCCGGCCACGGGCAGTTTGAAGAAGGAAACATGGAGGACCAAACGTATTCAAAGTCCAAAATTTCAAACAGAAGTCTTCTTCTTTGCCCATCAAAAGAAAACGGATGTTGACTAGAGCAAGAGATCAGCTTTTTGAAGCATGAAGGCTACCGTAGCTGTAATACGTACTTTGAACTGCATGGTGGGAGATAGTTGATTGCAATATATGATCTCAATGCTAGATGGGAGAGATTCCTACACAATGGGCCTTTAAAAGTAGATATTTAAGAAACTATAAACTCATACTTGCAGAAGAACTTTTGTGATGTTGTGTTCTCCTATTAAAACTACGGGATCTGCATAATTAACAGCCGCCTGCTATCTTATTAGGGATTCCATTGGACTGCTGCAGCACACACAGACACAGCTTCAAAAACCACCTGATTATAAACGACAGCACAGACCTCTGGCTCTGTATCACTGGTGCATCCATCATAATCATGCAGGGAAATGCATCCAGAATTTCAATGAGACATTTATTGATGTTGACAGACTTCTCAGCTGTGTGCTGCTGCTGCTGCCGGCCATGTCACAGCCAAGATCCCGCTGTCCCTCGTGTCAGCTGGACGGTGCTGTTAAAAAGGCCCTTCTGACAGTATGTGGACCGCCCACGTTTGCACACTGACAGTGCAGTCGTCAGGGGTCAGCAGCATGCAGGCCACAGGTTGGACTGCTGAAGCGAAACTCCCACTGAGTCAAATTTAGCTCATGACAACTTTTGTCTTTTCTTTTTTTTTCTCGGCTGCAGCATCAGTTGAGAAAGACACAGTGCGACCACATGACACCTAAATCACAGAAACATTTTCGCAGTTCTAGTTGTCAATGGATGGTTTTGTTTTTCAGCTTTATTCAAAGCGGTGACACTGATAGTTACCCACCCACACCGCACCAGATATCACAGCATGGCTGTCAACCCTCTCCTCTCCCTCCACCTCTTTTCTCTCATCTCACATTTCCCATGGTGCATGCTGCAGAGCAGCAACATATCATAAATACAAACCACATATTAAAATTATACAACAATAATACCTCAATTTGCCAGTTATAGGGTGCACACCCATTTTCACCTGGCTACATTTTCACAATTTAATTTAATCTTATTTTCTATTTCTTACACCATCATCATCTTACCATTTTCAACACCAACCAATAACCAATATTTTTATAATCCACAAACAGATAATTATTGATTTATGTTTGACTTCTGTTTTTTTATAATTACTTTAAAAATGATTGTAGTGGGGAATGTTTTAAAGAGAAAATGCATTATGCAATTGCAGCCAACTTGGAGAGCATGCACATATCAATGCTTAACAATCTTACAAGAATAAAGCAACATGATGATTTAAAGTTACCATAACTCAGGGTCATCAATCTGAAATTTTGCAATTGTGTGTTGCAAAAAGTGTTTTTTTTAATGCAAATCTAGATGCAGATTAAAAACTTAATAAACATAAACAAGAGCACATTTTTCTCTCATCCCGGAATGCTGTGTGGACTTGCCAGACCTTCCTCCGCAGTGCTGTGGAGGAAGGTCAGGCAAAGCAAGAATAACATCCATGTGACTGAAATACAACCATTTATGATATTCTTGTATTATTCTTGATATTCTAGTGTATATGTTAGCAATTTTAACATGTAAATTACATTAAATGTTAAACACAAGTGTAACGCCTACAGATGGTTTATCCTTTGTTGCCTGTAAACGGCTCACAACTTCCAGGCTATATCTACTCTTCACATTCTCACTCCCATTATGTAAAATACGGATGCTTGGTCAGGTGTTTTAGGCGTGGTTATTGACGCAGTTTGGTTTAGGAAAAGATTGGGTGGGCTTATAAAAGATATATTTTCCGTAACACATGGGACAATAATGGGTTTGAGAAAAGAATAGTCTACATCCTTGACGTTCCGATTCCGGGATTGTTCCGTTGCCGCCGGAAAATCTGCCGGATTTCACTAATTTAGCCCGGATATCCATTGCCTTGGGACTCCTTTGTGTTGGCATTTTAAACTCCGGTCGATTTATAAGGACTACGGTCTTTTTCTCCAATCTCTGCAGGGTAGCTAGTTTTCTGTTGCACGACAGAAAACAACTTTTAAACGTACACGTTCCACCAAAACAAGTTCCTTCTGAGGCTATTTTGCAGTGGCACCGCGGCTTTTCTCCAGTCCATAGCACCGCCCAAGACAATTGTGATTGGTTTAAAGTTTCCCTCCCATCCTCAAATGCTATTTGGAGTAGGCAGACTCTCCTCCAGCGTGCTTTGGGGGACGGTCTGGCAAAACAAGACTAGGAATAGAAAAGCTTAGGAAAAAAAAGAACATGATAGTTGGGTTTAGGAAAAAAGAAAGAGACTGTTGGGTTGAAAGGTTCCATGGCAAGACAATTTCACTTTCTGAAGTTTTTAACATTAATATGAGTTCCCCTAGCTTGCCTGTGGCTAGAAATGTTGATAGATGTTAACCAAGTCCTGGGTATCCTGCTCTGCCTTTTAGAAAATGAAAGCTCAGATGGGCCGATCTGGAATCTTGCTCCTTATGAGGTCACAAGGGGAAAGGTTACCTCCCCCTTTCTCTGCTTTGCCCGTCCAGAGAATTTTGCTTGCCCATGAGAGAGAGACATCATGGCTTTCAAACGAGCAAAGTAGCAGTTGGTCAAGGCATCACCACCAGCCTCCACATGTTAACATAGGGGAAGATAACATCTATGTGCTGTTTGTTGGGACTGTGTCCCGTTTCACCTGTCTACACCACAATTCTTTCTCACGCCATGATGATTTTAAAATGAGAGCTCTTATTCAGGGTTAACTTAGCTGGCCGTCTGTAAGAACTACTATCTACTGTGGATTAATACCAAACGGCTGCTGGTCTGTTGGAATTTTTTGTGAGTTTAATGCAGTTCTCTCAGAACATTAGGTGCTCAGCTGTCTAGAACTCCTAAATTGAGATGATGCTGAGAATGCTGATGAAGAATAAACACACCCAGAGGATGTTGGGCTAATCTGCAATGCCATAATAACAATTCTAGAGGACAGCTTTTAATCACAGACTCTCAGAAGATGAGATGGAGTTCATCTATTTGTGTTCAGAAAGTCTGTTTTCATCCAAAAAGAAGATTTAGTCTCTCATCAGTGGCTGTATAAACAGTTTTCTTACATTCAGTTTCACAATATTTTGTCTTTTCTCTCTGCAGTAGATATGAGTAAAATACTGAAGTAATACTTTCTGCCAGATATTGTTCATTATAAGTAAAACATTAATGCAGTATATTATTAAATATACTCCCAAATATCCTCTCAATTCATCATGCTAATGTGGTTAAAACATAAGGGAATGATAAAAAAATTCTTTCCGCTGTTTGAAAAGCTACAAAGACTGGCACAGAACTGTTCACTCAAACTTTATTTGATTTAATCTGTAATACCCCCATGGCACAAAATGACCATTATACATCTGATGGGGTTGATCAGGTTGCTGTACAGAAGTATTGACCCAGTGATTGCAGTTCTTTGCCAAGTTTCTTGTTTTCCACGGCCAGAGGCAGTGTGGGAGTGTGGGAGGAGATCAGTTCTGACAATGCTGACAAAGTCATAGTTCATTTTGATTTAAGTTTAACTTAACATTTGGTGAAAACCTTAAGTGGGTGTTTTGGCCAAAGTAACCGAGAACGTGATCTGTTAACCCTGTTACATTATCTTTTTTCAAGCTTGGAATGTTCAAGAAGATCAAGTACCTTAAAATAAAGATATCTTGCATAATGTGTCTGTCAAAGACTGACATTTAAGACTGCCATATTTTCTCCTTCATATTCATCATTCAAAATGTATTTAAAGATGCAAAACCACTCTGCAAAAGGATAAAGCATGCACCCAGCAAGAGGCAAGATACATATTTTCATGTAATGAATTAAAGATGGAGGTGTAAAGGAAGTGTTTGTGGTTACCTGGGAGAAATGAAAGCATTTAGATTTGGATTGGCACATGGATTTGTTTAGGCCCAGATGCATTTTATACATTCATGTATAATATAACAGCTCGCTGTAGCTGAGACATCAAAGACGTTTGAAAACTGCAGAAGAATTAGCCCATTTGGATATGTTGTGTCTAAGATTTAAAAAGCTTATTTTCTGTCTCTCATCAGTGGCTGCATAAGAATAATATTAGTGTCTTACATTTAGTTTCACATTATTTTTTCTTTATTTTTGCAGAAGATCTCATTCCTTTTGTTCTAAATTACAAAATTAGCATCATTAATCTGGGGTGAATACATTAGAAGTGTCAAAGCTGCCAGATATCTGTTCATTTGAAGAAGGGAGATCTGCATTTTATTCAAATGTGCCTCAAATGTTTAACTGCTCTGGAAACGGATACAAACTGAGTTAAGATTCATTAGATTTTACTTCCGTCATGATAGAATAAAAAACTAACTTAAAAAAGACAAGAGGTGGCTTCAAATATGAACCCTAACCCCTGAGGCAGCCCTACAAACTAGCCATAATTAAGTTCTCATCAGGGAGGCACTCACTTTACCTGCCTCAGCTGACACACCTGACTTCCATCTCCTGATTCTCTGAATCCTAGATATACCTCTCTGTTGTACTGCTGTTGATGTTTTACCAGTCTGTGGTCACCAGTGTCCTCTTCTACACTGTGGTGTGCTGGGGGGGTGCAGCATATCGAAGAAGGACACCCACAGGCTGGATAAACTGATCAGGCGGGCCGGCTCTGTGGTCGGCATGAAGCTGGACTCACTGGTGACGGTGGCAGAGAAGAGGACATTGGACAAACTGCTGGACATTACTGAAAATGCCAGCCACCCCCTACACACCGTCATCAGCACCCAGAGGAGCCGGTTCAGTGGAAGGCTGCTCCTTCCCAAGTGCCGGACCAACAGACTCAAGGACTCCTTTGTCCCTCATGCCATCAGACTCTACAACTCCTCACTAGGGGGGAGGAGGAAATAGGGCAGAGAGGACCATACATACATACATACATACAGTACACATACACCTGGACTTAAATTCACACCTGGTCACTTTATATTTTTAACACTGGACTCAACACTGACACTTTAATAATAATTTATGGTCTTTTCTTTGTTTACTTGACGAAAGTTCTTATTGTTGTTATTATTATTGTTATTTTGTTGTCTTTATACTGTTGTCTTTATTTTTTATCTATTTTTTATTTCTTTTTTCTTGCTAAAACTGCTGGAACTTTCAATTTCCTCGCGGGAGTCATCCCAAAAGGATTAATAAAGAGAAGTCTAAGTCTAAGTTAGCATGGACCTCACTGCTTTGTGTGTTTAAGGCCCTAGACACCCTCACAGCTGTTTTTTAGTTATTCTGGCTGATTGGACTGTGTGGGTGTTTATACTCTGATTGATTGACATCTCCCAGTGTCTCCGGTTAGCCTTGTTGCACCTGTAAGGGCAGGACAAATGACAGCTTTATCATTTTTATTGGTAGATTAAATTTTGTGACGTAATAAATTCCTATCAAATCTCCGGCCCAGGTTGTGCTGCGTTTCAGGCAACCCGTAACTCTTGTTTTCACAACCTTCTACCTGTGAAAGTGCACTGGAACGGCAGTAAAACCCATAACTTACTACCCGTGAACTTGTACCAGATAGTTGTACTCCCAATTAGTTTTTGACATCACACACACACACATTAAACAATGGCGACCCCTGTTGATGCTGTACAGACGCTGGCGATTAACGGAGATAAATATAAATAAATAGACATAAATAGGCAATGTAAAGTATTTCCGCACATTGTTATCAAAACAATATACATACAATTGTGTACTGCTACAGGTTATGTTTATTAAATGAAGCCCAAAATAATGTTGCAGACTAGAAATCGCTAGTATCAGCTAGCATTAGTTAGGTATCTGCCAACTAACGCTAGCTAGAAGGGTTTGTCATGACTTTGCCTGGAACACTAGCAAGTTGTGAGTCGTGACTAGATGTCGTCACGGGCTAAAAACTGTCTGGAACGCAGCATTAGACCTGAGGAGAGCTCTAATCAGTCAGAATATCTTACAACACTGAGTGGCTCTTCACAGGCTTTATCAAACACCTTATCTGACTCGGATTTTCTGTCAAATAAACACAAGAAACGTTTCAAACCCTTTTTTTAACATTAATCTAAATGTTTCCAACACTCAGCGCTAAATAACCTTATACCATTTACTGTATTTGTTACACTGTTAACTTCACATATCTCTATGGTGCAGCAGGAAAAAGCATATTTTGCAATTTGGATGGCTCATAGAAAAAAAGAAACCTTTCACTTTAAGGCACTCCTGTTTTTTTTGCCAACCTGTGATGTTGTTTAATAGCATGAATTTCTCACCTTGTCACATTTCAGACTGTGATAAACTACAGGCGGAACACATCTGCCAAAGCATAATTTACACATCCAAACCATCTTGCACATTGTTTTATTCACACCATAGTCATCACTGTGTGTGTGTTTTACATAACACATTTGCAACCATGTGCATATTCATTAAACACAGATGAGGTTCAGAGTGACAGCTCTGCTTGGAAAACCACCTGAGCTGGTGTTCCAGCTCAGTCATAATCGCCACCCACACGGTGTTTATTCCTCATCATATAATCAGTTTTGCGATGGTTCAAATCACACCTCTCTATCCATATTAATAGCCATCCGTGAGCGTGCCAGGCTGTGTGCTAAAGGTCCTCTCCTCTTCTGTGAAATTATTCAGTCTCAGCTGCTATAATACATCAGTAATGCTGTTTATGGCTCAGGGTCAGAGCCAAGTGTCCAGAGAGCCAAGGCAGTGATTGATGACTGTTGATCCAGATCCTTGAACTCTGCAGGACAGTGACAGATTCCAGCAAATCAAGAAAAGGAGCCTCTGAGTCTTTATTGACACCTCAGAACGCCTAAAGGAAAAATAGCCTCAGAGTTTTCCTGCGTGTGTATGGACCGTCATCGTCCTGTAGGATAAATCATGAAGTGTCTTCCCTCTGAGGAAACTGCCCGCTGTTATAAGGAAAACTTTGCTCTCCCTGCCACAGTCAACCTCCCTCATCTCCCCCCCGCTTCATCCCCCTCTGCTTTGCCGTAAACACATGCGCCTGTACTCAGTACTGATGTCTTTCCCTAGTGCTTCTCTATATTAACATATCACTACATTGTTTTTACAGCGAGTTTTTTAAGTGTTCAGCACATTTAGCCTCTCATCCTTGACTTTCTTATTATATGTACTCACAGAGATAAGCTGGTGTCAAGCAGGGACTCTAAAGTTATTTTTAGAGTTAAATTCAACATATCTTACTTTGTGAATTCAGAATCAGTTGAATTTTAGTATTTATATACTTTGTAGACTACATGTAGAAGACTAGTGGCTCAAAAGACCCTTTTCACAGCAGCCGTGTCATTGCAGGGCAAACACAGGTGTAATTAATAACATTAATTATGGTATGAGCTACGCAGGCGCTGGCTTACTGAAATGGCTGTGACACACTAAATAGAACGGAACCATAATTAATTTGAGTTGATCAATTTCACCTGTGTTTGGCTTGCAATGACGTTTGAAAAGCGCCTTTTCTTTTCACATCTCCTGCTGTCTTATGTTAGATAGTAAACACAACTCATCCAGGGTTGTTGCACTATGTTAACCTTCATACAGCCTAGTTTCACTATGTTAACCTTCATACAGCCTAGTTTAATCTCATCTGGGATTCCTGCTGGTCTTTCACCCTCATCTAAAAAAAAACAACCTTCCAGCATGATGGCTGAAAAGCAGAAGTAATCCCTTTGGATGTGCATCGAGAAGAAAGTAACACTTTTGCTGGAGGTTGTTTTCGTTCATTCACAGTTAAGTCGGACTCCATGAACACACCGATTGTGTTACTTCAACAACCACCATCCCTCACAATCTCTCAACCGTGATGTGGCTTGATTTCCTTTTATTTTATACTCCAATCTCCAGAGTTTTTGCCAAACACATCTCTGCAGGCCTTCCAAAACACCAAAGACAAAACATAACTTTTTAATAGCTTTTTATTATCAGTGAACAGGCTAAATTTAAAATAAGAATCAGAGATAAGATGCAGAAAAGTTGCAGTCTGAAAAGTTTTTATAAGTCTATTGCATCAGAAGAATTCTTTATTTTTATTAGCCTCTTTAGAAAGGGACTTCATTGTCTTTGCATGGTGACAAAGACATCTGTTGTGCAACCATGCCAGCCCATATATCCAGCATATGAATTACCTTCCCTTTGTCTTTTTATTTTTACCTCTACCATATGGCCACATTTCATATTCAGCAGTAACACAAATTCTCACCAAACAAGGAACCTTAATTTAAATATATCATGTATTTCTCACTAAAATCCCAACAACATCCTAATTAGTTGGAATAAATTCACTCTCGGCAGAAAGATGGCACCTGCAACGAGATCGGAATCAATTCATGTGAGCATAATTTGGTTGTTTACTCTCAACTGTCTCATCCAGAGATGAGTGGGGCTTTTCATTATGCTAAAAAAAGTTATTTTATTGCTTTTCCTAATTTGGAAACAAGGGCAGCAGTTTCATTTTTAGTCAGAAATTAGTTTTGCCATGTTTTTTTATCAGTGTGTTAGGATACAGGAGGCTAAAGGCCAAACAATACCCTCTGTTGGCTCAGTCAGCAAATCAACACATTTTCAGAGATCCTATGCTTTTCAGTAGAAATACAAAAAAAAGATCCCATCAAACCATCTTCTCAGTTTCACACTAAACAGTTATTATTTCTGACGAGGAGGGTTTGGTTTTGGTCCTAAGAACACTCCCAATTGTTTCTGTTCATCTGTTTGTTGGTCAGCAGGTTATCTCAAAAGTGTGACCAGATGTTAATTAGATTTGTTGGAAAGTTCAACTTTGGGTCAGGAAACGAGTGATTTGTTTTTGGTGCAGACTCGGGAATGGGACATATTTTATCATGAACTTCTGCATTTATTAAAATATATTAAAAAGTGAGCATTGGGCTCTAACGTTTTATCTAGTCCTTTTTTTTTTTGCTGTTTGTCTGCCATGTTTTCCAGTTGATAACTCCTGGCCCCCGCCACCATCACTTACTTGCAAGCTCCACCTGTTTCTGATTGGCTAGAAGAGTGTTTTGTGGCTCATGCTGACCTTTCTGTTTGCTTTGCATTTACTCATCCATTTTCAGCACACACAGAAAATAGAGAGCTAGGTGACAGTGAGGAGATATTCTCTGAATTTGACAAAAATGTATTGGAATAGCATTGCTTACTACATGTCAGTAAGCTTTAGAGGGTAATTCTTTTTCAAATTTGAGCCAGGCTAGCTGTTCCCAGTCTTTATGCTATGCTAAGCTAATCACATACTGGCTCCAGTACCATACTTTATGTGAGTATATTAGTCTTTCCATCAAACTCTCACAAAGAAAGCACAATATTGAATTATTCCTTACGTAAGACCTTACGTAGTCTTAAAGTACCTCACTACGTCACCCAGAAACTATTAACTACTATATACAAGTTGTGAATGCAAATACAAGTGTTACATACATATGTTTGATTCTCTCTACATCCAGTTTACATTTGTAATTCCTTTTGATGTCTGAGTTTCCCCACACATTTACTCACATTTACAAAACTGTTGAGGCTCACAGATATAAAAAGTCCAAAAAAAGAAAACAGTTGTCTGAAGTGATGAGAGGTTAATTTCCTGGTAAGGACTCATGTTGGTGTCAGATGAAATTAAAAGAAAACCAATTAGACACTTCATGTTTGCTGTGATGGATCATCTTGCTCTGTGAATGTTGTTTTTCACACTAAACAAAATGAATGGCATGAACCAAATGTCTTCTTCTGAAGAGAGGAAAACAAGCCGTTGGATCTCTCATATGAGCTGAATGTGTGCAGACACCAGCTGGAGGGTCGAGAAGCAAGTTAGACGATTGGCACAGAGGTAAAGAAATACTAGAATAAACCTTCAATGCAGCATTTCTATTCAGTTACAGCACAATGTGTAGTATGGATAAACAATCATGGTTTTGTTTTCATTAGTGTATAGGTGGACAAATGTACTGAATCGCTACTCAACATGCAGTCATTACTCAACCATCTGTTCAGTTCAGTATTCAGTGTTCGAGGTGTGTCTGAGTCTCTAAAACCCACTCAGCAGTCAGTCCGCCGTGGCTCCCTGCGGGCTGCCGAGTGAGAGCTTCCTACTTTGTCAAATCCATTGACACTGTCTGCATGCCTTGGCCCAGTCCGTCTCAGAGTCACGTTGACTCCATGTAAACAAAGGTGTCGTGATCTGACTTTTGATGTGTCAGCCCCAGCATCCCAAACTCTACTGCCTCTGTGTTACACACACCCTCCGCTATCCCCAACATTTAATCAAAATATCTCCAATCACATCATATAAGTATCATTCATATGGGCAAGTGGACCGGTGCTCAGGGGCACCGACCATTCACCACATCACATGACACAAGCTTTAAAAATATTTTTTTGTATTAATTGTTATATTATTCACTTGAAATTGTTGAAAGACCATACATTACTTGTTTATGAACACTAACTTCAAAATAATGGTAATAAATTATAAATAAATCAAGATTACATGACCACTAGCAGTCCCCTCCCCAATCTGTCAGAGTTGAGTTGGTCCACAAGTAGCACAAATCTATCATTTTTTTAGACTGATGGGTCAGGAGGCCTTAGAGGGATAGTGCCCAGGGGCACCACATTGTCTTAATACGGGCCTGCATATAAGTACTAATATTGTTATTTTATTAGGAGCCACATGCCCGACTTAAAGCATTCTAGTGAGGAAATAATTGACCTTATGTTAAACGGTTCTAAAAAAAAGCAAGATAAATGAGTTTCTTCCATGTAAAGGAATACTCCACTAAACATCTATCTTGACTGTCACAAACTCATCCCTGTAGGTTTAATGTCACTGAAAAGTAAGTAGATTGGTTCCCCATGAAGAACGGCATGATTTATCCCAAACAGAACTAAATAGACCACTTCTGTTTTGCACCTGCTTGTAACTCAGGCGCTCTGCTGGAAGTAATGCATTTAGCAATGTATTGACAAAGCAATAATAGTTGCTGAACATTATGGATTAACAGCAGAAAAATGCATTATGGTCTCAATTCTAACACTTCATCAGCTGATTTAAATGGAATTGACGCAGCCAGTGGGTTTGCTTCATGTAGTGCTTTCAGATAGTTTACTTTGGATGTCATACTGTTTAAATTGTAATCCTGTTGAATTGAAACCAGTGGTTATTAGTGGAAACATTAGTACATGCTTCATAATAAAAGCAACACTGTATTTTGCCAGCTACAGTATACTTTTAATGTAAAGCTGCAGCAGTAGGATATTTTCTTTCAGCAATAATTTAATACAGCTCTGATTTAGTGTTAAGCGAGCAGTAAATCGTGCTACTGGAATGCATGCTGCATTGTTTCCTATGAATCCCTTGTGCATACAATCCAAAGCATAAATGGTGACTCCTAATAAAAAAATTACTTTATGGAGGCATGTACGGAATATAAATACACACAATGGGTATTCCCCATTAATTGCAAATATCATAAATAGCATTAAACCCAGGGTTTGATTTTTTAAAATATTCACGGATTTAACCAATTTCAAAGCATATCAACAGTTTTCATGTATCCAAATGTTATCTAACTCTTCTCTGCTGGACGATGAGGCTTTGAAGCTTGCTGTTACAAATGAATTAGCTTCACAAACAAACAAAAGCGACATGACCCACTACAAGTCAATATGTTGCCAACCCTCTTGCACCACCCATTTCACAAGCATGCATGAATGAATATTGCGGTGCCACTGTCTGGAGTGACCAGGCACTTTAGACAGCTGTTACACTTGACATCTCCCGTGCATTAATGTGTGAAGTGAATCATTGTGAGTGCTTTGCTGGAAAAAGGAGCACATGGCTCCGAATGGAAAAGACCTTTGAGGCTGTGACAGGATAATCACAAAGCATATGGTGCTATAAGGGCCACAATTCTGTTTTTGGCATTCCAGTCTCTGTCAGCTTCTCTCAAATATTAAAACCTGCATTCACAATTAGCGGGAGGATCAAGTTGCGCATTTCATTTTCCAGACCATGTCTACGCCAGCTGCAGGAGTAGAGGTCGTCACTTCGCTGCACTGACTGCAAATAAGATTGAGCAGCCTGACGTTAACTAGCCAAGTATATTTGAGATAAGCACCGACCATACAGAATGCTGCAATTAGCAACAGTTTAATGCAGATAATAGCTGAAATTAGCACGTTTGTCTCAATGAGTCAATTGCAACAAAAGTTCCAGTGAGAGGCAATTAGTTGTTTTAAAATGCGGTAGGTGGAGTTTGACAAGAAGACGTACTCAGAAGGATGCTCTAAAGGCTGCTGTTAGAGTTGGTGTAAAGCCTGTGTGGCTCAGATCTGACTCTCGGAACCGATACATCAATTTGATCAATAGATTTGGCAGCCGTGGCCGTCAGTCAAAAGCTGGCAGTGTTTGATGTGCTTCCTCGCATTCTTTATCATTTTCACACGCCTCGCTTACCTCTGAGAGAAAAGGGATCAAACACATTATGATTCCCTGATGGAATTACTTGCTTAGATACACACACACACACACACAATATCTTGTTTAATTTCATTTGAAACAACAGCTAAACTCACTTTTCCCTTTTTTAGTCTCCTTCATTACTGTATGCTGAACTTTAAAAGGCTAATATAAGAAGGTGTGTATATATACAGTACATTTGCAACAAGGAGAATCTAATATAAGCTGGATTCCCCATACACATGTTACACGGCTGAATGCTCTAATCCCCTTTCTAATTAGCTTTTAATTACCACTGTCAGCTGCACTAAACTGTAAAATTAACTTAAGCAGTTGCATATCTACCTATCCATCAATACGTGTGTGTGTGTGTGTGTGTGTGTGTGTGTGTGTGTGTGTGTGTGTGTGTACCAGGAATTTACCTGCACATTTGGATACAGCTGTGCTGACCGAAAGGACACAGTAAACTGCACTTTAACTTTTAACAGCAGCTCATGAAGCTGGTTTCAATAAGAAATTGACTGATTTGCACTGAAAGTCTGAGATCATTCTGTAGTTTTATCAGTGCTATCCACTAATCTATATTGTTAGCCTAGAAGGCTAACTTCCATCTGATGTCGCTGATTTGATTGTACAGCCTCACACAGAGCCGCTAGCATAGCTGTAGATTTTTTATTTGTTTCCACTGTTTCCCCACCAATTTTGAATGCACTCTGTTGTTTTTGTCATTGCCAGAGGGGGATTTATAGTTATGGGATAAAGGGCCATATGTCAACATGGGTTGAGACAAGGAGACAAGTGTGTTTTTTCCTACAAGCTTCCAATGCTGGTGGAGATAGTTGAAGAAAACATTAAGGAGGCAGGACAAAGAACACATACATTATCGCACATTTCTGTCGTCGTGCTCTGTTACAGTCAATCAAAGATGATAAACTAAGAAAAGTGTCAAAGTGACAGAACATCTATCCCATTTACACACATTTGTTTCTTTAGCCAACATACCATCTTTAATCTGTAGCTTTGCAACCACTTACTATCCCGGGTTTGTTTGTGTTTACCATTATGATGTATTACAATTATCATCAACATTTTCAGGTAAGTTAAAAACTCTACTGGTTAGGTTCGGTCATTGTTAATCTCGATTTCCTTGAGTTTTGTATAATCTGAGGAATATTGATGTCTGGTTTGTACTAATGATGTTCACTGATGCAAGTAACATTTTGTAACTTACCTGGTTTATGTGAGAAAGACTGAGACAATCCTGAAAAATGACGTATATGAATGTAGTATGGTTATGCATTGTCTGATTACGCCTATTTAACAAGTTGTTTGTCAGTATAAGGATGTCTGTGCAGCTGTTTGCATGTGAAAAAAGTGTTTAAAATTCCTGTCCTCAGCCAAAGTCGAGCTGCTGGTCTCTCCATTATGAATACTTCTGAACCTTCTCTCTATTATGAATTCTTGGCACTGCGTGTGTTGGATACTGACGCTATGTTATCGTTGTTGATGCGCTGCTTCTCTTTGCAGAGGAGGAGACTGTGGTTTTCCTGCCAAAAGAAGAAGAAAAATGCTAGTTGTGTCACACGTTCTGATAAAAAAGCAGCCTTCATCCTCCACCTACTTTATCCTCACTTTGTTTTATTCTGCGGCTCCTGTCAGTGTGTCTTGATTTTTGCCTGGTTTCATTTTTCCATCTCAGTGTGAAACGTGCTTTTCTCGACCCTTTTTATATTCTGCCATTTAGATTATAATCATGGCTCTGCTTCACATTCTTTTTTTTCTTCCGTGGTCGACAGCTAGAATGCGTCACATGGTTTTTTTCAATCCAAAAAATATCTAAAATCCCTCCGCATGTACTGTGTAGACCCATGGGATATGGAGAAAGCATATAGGTAGCAGCTGCGCCTGTAGAAGCTGAAAAATATGTCCTTGTTTTTTGTTGACTGTCTTGCTTAATTGCATTTCTTTTGTATGTTAATGTGTTTCAATATGTGCATATATTTCTTGCATTTTGCTCCAAGTGTTTACAGCAGTGGTAATGAACTAAACACCGACAGGTATTAGAGGCTAATTGAAAATAAATGAGTGTAATTGATGGTGATAAATGGATCGCTGGTCCTCTTTCTCTCTCGCTGATTTCCATCTGTTTCCATCTTATCCTTTGTAAAGACATCACCAAGCTTAAACAGCAGCAGCCCATAAATCCAATTAATTAGCTGAAGGCTGTTCCTCCAGAGGGGATATTATAAGTGTACGGCTAATTTGTTTGGAATAATGTGGTGTTAGGGAGGCTCTGGGGAAACAGATAGCTTCCTCTCTGTGTGAAGCTGAACATTTACCACAGTTTATTACATTTTTTCCGTTTCTAGATTGTCTTTGAATATTTAGACATGGAAAACATATGTCCTGCTATGTATAAACAGTAACAAATAAAAAAAATACTTTACACTATACACCCATGCTTGAATGTACTGTAGTGAGCAAAGGAGAGCGACCTGTACCCAGGATGCATTTGGAGGTTTAGTTTAGGTTTAGTTTTATTTCAATCAATCACATACGGTGGCTTGAGAAAGTTTACACACCCATGCTAAAGTTGATTAAAAAGAGGAATAATAAAAAACACCTTTTGGAAATGGATCTTAATGCCTTAATTAAAAAAACAGGAATAAAATAGGAATTAAACTAACCCCATATCATCACATCCCCTTCACCATACCTCGAGATTGGCATGGTTTTATTTCAGTTAGACTAATAGCCGGTTTGATTTGCATTGAGAGATGATCTTATGGAAAGTTCTCCATGCCTACCTCTATGTATGGTGAAGGGTATGTGATGGTTTGGGTGATTTCTGTGTTTGTTTTTGGTCCTGTCTTGTCTCCTTGTGTTTGTGTCTCACTTTCCTCCCCGGTGAGTGTCTGTTTGTTCTGCTTCCTGTTTTGATGGTTTATGGTTTTATGGTTTCCTGTCTTGTCCTGCCCCGCCCTATTGTAATTCACCTGACGTATCACCTGTTCCTCGTTACCTATCCTCAGCTAACTGTCACAAAGGGTATGTGATGATATGGGGTTAGTTTAATTCTAAAGGCCAAGAGAACTTTATCAGGATGCATAGTATCCTGATCCATGAAATAACTGGCCTTTAAAAATAAAAATGTGGCTGCCTCTATGGGAATTTAACATAGGGGTGTGTATACTTATGCCCCCTGTATTTTAAGGAAGATCATTTATTTATTTACAATACATTATTAATTCACAAAGAAAATTGGTGTCCTTAAAAGGCTGGATTTCCCTTAATCTTTTAATTAAAGGCATTAAGATCAATTTCCAATAGATGTTTTTTTTATTCTTTTTTAATCAACTTTAGCATGGGTGTGTAAACTTTCTCAAGCCAGTGTAAATACACATCACTTACACAACATACATGGTAAAGGTTGAAGCATTTACTTATTACACCTACCCTTTTGAAAAAAAAATACAAACAAAATACACTCCCATTCATATACACATCGCCTTTCATGCCTCCCTTTTATATTTGTAGCATGTAACACATTTTTACTCTCTCCTCTAAAATATTCCACGTTTACTCCTTTTGCTGATATATATCTTTGTTTTACATTTGTTGTAATCTTTATCTTTGTGATGTGGGGTTAGAGGTCCCCTTCTGTAATAAACTGCAAAGTGTGTATGTAACACACTACTAATATTTCCTGTAAATTTCAAGAGCTTGCACTCAACACTGCACTTCCTTGGGTCCTCAGCAATCCACCCGCTAAGTGTGAAGTAAGTCGATCGGATGAACACTTGTTGAGAAAATCAGAGAGGCTCCTTCCATTTTAGTTTGATAATTAAAGTCCTATAGGTGGCCAATAACAACAGTATAATGTAACATAGATAGCACACAACGTACTCCTATCTGATTTGGGATTAAATCTGGTGCTGTTTTTACATTAATTATAAACTTGATGCTCAAGGGTCGAGCCGGCTATCATCCTGCAGGCTGAAGAATGAATGAGAGAAAGTGTGTGTGGACCAACATGGCTGCCAGAAGGGAGGAGAGCCAGTAGAAAATATTAGCCCTATCCGACTGACACATTTTACCAACTGATCAAATAATGATCCCATGTGAAAAAGTGTTTTCATATGTTGTAGAAATAAAAATGTGACCATTGACCTAGATCTGGTCTGGCCCTAAGGCCAGATTCTCTCGGATTCCAATTTAAGGCCACTACACCCCAAACCTTTACCTTTTAAGTGCTTGTATACTAGTGGATCAGACAACAAAACCCAGGATTCACTTAGTTAAAATATAGCACGTTTTTAGTGAGATGATATTGCAGAATACAAACTTGTGCACAATGATTAGATACCTTAAAGACAAATCTTTTCTCACCCTAGCAAAACAGACATAGTCTCCTCCGGCTATCTGATAACAGGCTAGCTCAGACCCTGGCTCTTTTATCCCATCTTCGGCTCTGCCTTCTTCAGGCTGGTCCTCACGGTGATGTCTGTGCTTATCAGCTGCATGTAGTCCAGGTATCTTGGTTTCTCATCCTATCGTTAAAGCAAGGTCACGCAAAATACCTGGCTCCCCTACTTCTTTATTCTCTATTATTTGTTCTTTATCTTCTGCCAACCCAGGAGCGGTGGAGATTGAGTTCACCTCATGACCTGTACCTTACCTTTTTACTTATTAAAACCCAGATGACTTGGCTCTCTGATCTTCCCAACCGATGAGTCTTTTACTAAGCTCAAATTATTCAGCCTTGACCCTAAGGCTTCTACACAAAATATTTTTTCTACAATGACCTTAAGTCCTGTTAACATCAGATATCTAATGAAGAGCTCAGGTTGAAACGTTGCAGAATATATTTCTGCCATCTTTGAAAGACAAAACAGCATTCTCCTTTTTCATGATTTCAGAAAAAAATGGAGCTGGGATGAGGAGGACAGAGACAGACAGCTAAGGTGAAAGAAGAAAAGTTTGTTTGTTCTTCCTTTCCTTTGTCTGCCTTGACAACTCTGATCTCCCCCTCCCTCTGTCACCATCTGTCTGCCTCTTTTTCTCTTTTTAGTTAGTTTTATCCTGTTTTCATTTCAATCACCACAGAGAGATTCCTCGTTAGTGATTCAGCATCCTGATTCTCTTCAAATCACCTGCCTTTGTTTCATAGCTGAGGACCTACAAACCCTTTTTCACTTTATCCTGTCTTATCCACGTGCGTGTGTGCGTGTGTGTGTGCACATGCATGTGTGTGTGTGTCTGTGGTGTTTTTGTCATGCCGTATCCTTCTTATCATCTTTCTGTTTGATCTACAACCAAATTCCATCTGTAATCTCTTGGTATTAAGCATATTTCCTTCTCTCTGTGTTTCTCTTTCAGTCTGCTTCTCTTTTGCATGAAATAATCTTAACACAAAACTGTGCAAAGCAACACTGCATGATACACCGATTGATGTTTCCTAAAGCTGGTTCAAGGAAATCAGTGCCAACTGTTGGTTTATGGCTTTGAAATCAGACCTGAAACATTGAGCACGGACCACAAAATTCCATAATTTTAAAATATATTTCCCAGAATAGCTGCAGCTTGCAGTGCTTCTGTTAAGTTTAAAGGGTTTGGTGTTTTTGATGATGGAGTTTAAGTTAATATTCAAAGTTGATGCCCGGGGGGAGACTCAAAAGCTTGTTAACAACAGTTTCCCAGTGGGAAGGGGACTTGGAGGAAGCTTTCTTCCTGCCCTGTAGTTGTGGCCCCTGGAGCAGCAGCAAGGCTGGAGGCCCGCTCATGATTAAATTCAGTTTAATTTAACAAGAATGCATGAAAGATAAAGGTTTTGTGCCCAGAGAATTGATTTAGGCTAATCTTCATTCTAACTTAAATTAGCTAAACATTCATTTGCAAAAGCAGAAAACAGTACCTCCTTTTAGACACACGTTGGCACCATTGGATCATTTAATTTCAAAAGTTCCTTATTGTACAGTGATAAATGATTACCTGTAAATTAAGCAAGTTATGGAGAAATAACAGACTTCACAATGCATTCAGAACTGAGCATCTGACAAACTATGTAATCTTTTCTACGGTTACAAACAAATTTAGCAGCGATCCTCAGCCTTACGTTGAAATGTACTAAAATAACATCAGTACAGACCAATGAGATCCTATTAGTCAGACTACTGGTGAGTGCACAACAGATAACATCCTTACAGAGGGTTTACTACTGCAAACTATCTGATAACTGGAGAGCGACATGAGCAGCTATGTAACTAGCTTGTGATCTAAACTTGGCAGTGTGTTGTTCAGGATTGTCTTTTCTTTGTCAGTGACACAAACATTTCAATCAGTGTGATTACCATAGAGGCATACATTGCCTTTTTTCTTATAAAACGCACACAGTCTTGTCATGCTCCATTGGCTGTCAGTCATTTCGTATTCAGGGAAAACCCATCGACCGTGATAAGGCTTCCTCATCCTTTATTTATTCAAATCCTAAAACATTTTCACTTGTCGTAGTCTTCACTGAACAGTGGTGTAGTCTAATGTATTGTAGTATACTGTAATATATATATATAGTCCAGAATTGATCGGCTTTTGGGGGGGCATATCATAGTGGGGGGTCTGGGTGTCCTCCCCCAGGAAGTTTTGGGCATCGACTTCATTTCCTGCATTCGGATAAACTTTAATGCACCAATTTATGGTGGAAATACCTTTTATTTAGCTTATGTGAAGAAGAAAAACCTGAGATGACAATTCAAAATATATCAAAAATATAATGGAAAGTATGTTGTTATGGGTCATAGGGCATTTTTAAGTGAGTATATGGAAATCCTGGAGCTTTCTTATGGGGTATACTGCGTATACATGCGTATCACGTAGACTACACCCCTGTCTCTGAAGGGAAACAAAAAGAACAGAGGTTCTGTTTGTAGAGTTGTCACAACCTAAATTATATTTATAACTATATTTTGTTTACTCTTTACGCCACATGCACAATTTGCTCTGCCATTTTGTCAGACCATGTTTGTTGACGGCCCTGGAACAAGTGAACTGAACTAAGCCTTTCTTGAATATATTTGCCATTATGTTCTCATGATTTGTGAAATGGTGCGTTTCTTTTGTCTAAATAGAGTCAACATGTTTTGTTTACAACGGGGCTCCCCTCTACTTCCTGCTTCCAGTTGGTCCCATTTCAACAGAGTTATCACGTCATCATCTTGAAATATTACCTTGATCTGTGGTTAATGCCGTGGCCTCAGAGCAAAAAGGTTCTGGGTTCAAATCCTTTCTGTGTGTAGTTTGTATGTTCTCCACATGTTTCCTGGGGGTCCTCTGGTTTCCCCCACCATCAAAAAACATGTACTAGGTTCTCCAGTTAGTCCAAAGCACTAGCTCAGATCTGGAGTTGGTCCCTGGGGACTGTAAATGGTTGCCCACTGCTCCTTTTGAGGAATGGATTAAATGCAGAGAATGAATTTTACTATGTGACAATAAAGTACCTTTTACCACTCATAACCACAAAACTGTCCAAATGATACAGATATTACAGCGTGTCCAAGCAGTTTATTTCCAACCAACTTATCTCAAGGCAATAACCTCTCTGCATCCAGTCAAACAGAACGCACCGCAGAAAAGAAAAGACAAAATGATCGATGCAGGTGAACCAAACTCCCACTCAGCCTTTTGAAATTTAGAGACAGATTGGCCTTAATTGCCAACTTCACCAACAACAATAGAAGTGGGAGCTTTTGAGGAGGTGACTCAGACAGAGGATGATGTTTTGTTTTGTTACTTACCGTGTTAGGTTTTGTTCAATGGAAACAATCACAGCAGCTAATCTTGTTCTGTCAGCCAAATACAACAACACACAGTGACTCATCAGGAAACAGTAAAGCACATTTTGGATACAAATAAATGCTGATAAAGCAAACAAACAGATTCAAAAGGGACCTTATTATTTGGTTTCATCTCTATTTAGAAGGCTGGAAAAAACAATTTGTTATGTAAATATGTCCACGCTTAAAGAAGAAAGTCAGTAAATATTGAAATACCACAACATTCAAACACACAGGGGAATACAAACAGACTTTTAACAACATTTGGCAGGTGGTTTATTTTTCACTTTTCATGAGCAGTGAAGCATAAAATCATTATTGTATCCCTCTAAAATCTTTTCACTTGACCTGAGATGCCGTAGGTCAATGGTGGAGATTGTTTTGTGATCACAAGGAGGAGGAATATAAACTGAGCTCAGAAGTTCTCTGCTTTACTATCAGACACTAATTGGTTTCGCTGCCTGAGGCGAGGTGATGCGTAAGCCGAGGCCGGTGAGGGCCCGACAGCTCGAGCCACGGCCGAAGCTGGAGGTGATTGACAAGTAGCAGGGAGGAGACGGTGCAATGGGAGATAGATCTGCAGGACGGGTCTTAGATGAAAGCTAAGCACCGCTCAGAGATGTACAGACTAACAAAAGGACTGCCAATCAGCAGCAACTTAACAGAGTTTATTAAACTTGTCTTCTCAGATGTCAAACCGTGGGTTGTCCTGTGTACTCTCCCCTGCTTTGGGGTGGCAGTAACTAAGTCTGTAAGGGAGTTGGGTTGGGAACCAGAGGGTTGTTGGTTGAAGTCGGAGAGTTTGCCTCCTGGTCACTGCCACAATGCTCTCGAGCAAGGCACTGAACCCCAAACTGCTCGGGGCGCCTTTCCATTGACAGCTGCAGACCCCCTGACTCTGGAAAACTCATCAAAACCATAAAATTTCACTCATCACCTCCATGGTAAAGCTTTGTATGTAGGACATTAAACTATCAGCTTTATAGTTCATATAGCATGTTTACTGATGAATTATAACTTGATAAGATTTTAAATATAAACCACCTGTTGGAGAAAAGTGTGTAGAAAGAAAATTGATTTAGCCGGCTGTTGGCTAGCAGCTTCTGAATTAAAACTAAAACTGATTAAAAATCTTTCTCTCTCTCTCTCATTTTTCTTTAAATACAAGCTTGTTTTCTGTAACATGTGTAGTTTGTGCTCAGTTTTATTGTGGCAATGTATGATTTGATCCGCCTTAGATATTCATGTAGATTATCTGCTCAATCAGTGACGGCGTGAATTATGTGCTCTTATATAACTGACTGTCAAGGTGTGGAAAGAAGGGGGAAACTGATTTGCAGTAAAATGTTAAAGTTGGGGCTCTCAAGTGTGCAAGAAAAACCTTGATAATCTGCAGTAATGGGAATCTTTATGATTTGTGTGTTCAACATCCACCACCCTTTTTATGTGGAGTCTACAGTGCTTTATGCTAAGTAATGATTCATAAGAGCCAATTCAAAACCAGTCATGTGACATGCAAACAAACAAGCCATCATAAAATCACCTACATAGTAATACAGCTACATCGGCCTTGTTCACACACAAAGGAAAGTGATTACATCATAACCAGCTGAAACTGAGATTGGCCTGCTTACTTACAACACCAACAACTATTACAACATCAATAGATGAATAAAAGAAGTTACAAAAAAAGAAGAAGAAGAATTATGACCAAGAAAGTCATAATAAACCATGTCCAGGCCTCAAGGTTGGTTACAAAAAGTGATAAAAAGGCCTTTAATAAATTGGGCAAGACATTAAAAATATGCTTACCAATTGCTTAAGAAGAAGTTATTTGAGGTTTGCTCTTTTGACACATGTGAAATGTGCTCCAACAGCTGCATTTCCTGAGCTTAGCTTGTTTAACACACTAATGTGAAACTGTGATGAACTGCCAATGGGCCTCAGTGTTGAGGCCATCTGGTGAGTTAGACCAAAAACTTTCCAACATGGAAAATGTCCACTTGTGTGCTGCTTTCATTTCTCCATACTGCCTCAATTTTAAACATGTACACATGTATAATGCCATGTCAGAATGTGTGCTCATACTAAACTTGTTTGTATTAACCACTGATTTGTACAATTGCTTATCTTATAAGTCATGATCATACATGAAGAAATAGAAGGCCTTTGTTGATGATGTGTGTGACTTCAGTGTAAAGAAGCTTTGCTGACATCTTGTGGCAGAAAAAAATCAGCAATCAGCATGCTTAACCTCTCACCTCTTGTGGTTTTTTTTCTTTTAGTTGCTCAGTTATGGTGTGGTTAACTGGCATACAAGGTTTCATTTCCAACAACGCAAGCAAAGTCTTACATTCTTTTAATCTGATTATGGCTTGTGTGAACTCAAAAATGTTAGTGGTTGAGAAGAGGCGGTTCCTTAGTATTGGAGTTACTGTAATAGTTTAGGGGCAGTGTGGAGTTTCTGTGAATCATAAAGGACTGTTTGGAGAATGTGAGGAAGCCACTTAAAAAAGGAGAAATCTCAAATCAAAATTTAAAAGATTAATACAATAATCTTAATCTTGTGTAGGCCTATACGTAAATATAATTATATGAAGTTAAAGTAGTTTTTGGACCAAAAGAGTATTTAAAAGAGTATATAAAAAGTGTCTCCAATATGGCCGCCCATCCGGGTTACTGCCTCTATTAAATTGACACAGTTTCATTACTTATTAGAAATGTCTCGTTGTGTTAAATGTTTTGGTACCGTTGGTTTTAACGTCTGATGCAAAGTGTAGGACTATAGGAGTACACATGAAAACCCTGAACAAGCAGCGTCGTTCTGCTCCGTCTTTCTGCTGTGCCCCCATTACACTATGTTAAACTGCAATTAATCCTCGACCATGAATGCATGCATGAACTATGGTGGTCCATTACACTGTAGACTATATTCAACATCACTGGTCATTTTTGCTCAATAGAATGTAGTAAACATTACACTTCACAACGTTTTGTATCCATTACATGATTGTGTTCTTGTGCAATTTAAAACAACTGGACTTTAGGGTCAAGTGATGTCTTATATGGCCCATGTCCCAGATGTGAAATATGTGAAACTGGACTACAGAATATAATAAATGTAGACATTTTTACCATAAATTGATGCCTAAAAATGTATCAGAATGCAGGATTTGAAGTATTTTACCCTCAACATTTCCCGGGGGAGGACCCCCAGAGCCCCCTTGCTTTGTGTTCCCCCAAAGGCAGATTCTGACCAAGGAAAAACCCTGAAGTATAATCACAGACAGCCATAAAAACATATTTAGATTGCAGTTAGAGTTAAAACAGAAGAAAAAATGGGGGACCAGACATACAATATGTACAGTGTCAACAGAGAGAAACACTGACTAACTGATTGACAGTGACAACAACAAGAACAAGAACAACATACTGTAGAGAATGACATTAACAGCATACAAAGGACATAAATAGTCAGTGTGTGTCAATTTGTTATAAACGTGTGCTCTTAAAAGTAGTAAGCATTGTTTTCCAGTTACTTACATTAAATGTTTAAAACTCTAAGTGCTGCTTATATCATTTCACCATCTGTACACAAATTATGCAAATTATTATAAAGTCATTTGTGATTGCATGTGTCCGTGGTGATGTGGGCTGGTGTGGCTACAGTGCTGTCTGCCCCTATTTGTATCAGTTGCTAAAACTATTCCTTGCAGTACACTTATTGCTAAGTCTTTTGCAGCACAATATTGGTCATCACCATATTTATTTAGGGCTTGCAACCTTACGTAATGAATGAAATTAATACATCACAGTGTGAAATACAGCACTGGAGAAATAAGATAACATTGTATGGATCCACACAGGGATACTAATCAAATTTTACAAGAGCACAAGAAACAGACTTAAAGGTTATTATGAGATGCATGATACAATCAAAATTTAAAAGATTAATACAATAATCTTAATCTTGTGTAGGCCTATACGTAAATATTATTATGTGAAGTTAAAGTGGCTTTTGGACCAAAAGAGTATTTAGAGTACATAAAACATTTTCCAGATGAAGTAAATCATGATGATTATGCATCTTTTTTCACTCACACAGGGTCTAACTATATAGCCACTGTTATTAAAAAGTGTAGTTACACTCATTTGAGGGACTTGTCAGTGACCTGAGCTTCAGTGCACAAACGGTTCAGTGAAGCGTGTAAAATTTCAAAGTCATGATGACTATGCATTTCGTATTTTTTCAAACACACACACACACACATATACTGTATTGATGGATAGGTAGATATGCACCTCATGGCTTCTATAAGATAAATATAAATATCTGTTGGTTTAGATATTTCTTTACAGTAAGAAAATTGAAAGAAAAAATGGATTTGCTCCTTACTAGTGCAGTGCCCGTTGAAACTGTGCCTGTTTGCAACGGGCCGATAAACTCTCTTTAGGGCTTGGTTTCTTAAACAGTATAAGCTTCAGGCCTTAGTTGAAGAAGGCTGCACATTTCCTCCTTTCTTTGAAAAACATTACACCCACACAGACACCCACACAGAAGCATACTTGTACACATTGTTTCATTCACATAAAGCACCATACCAGTGATTCATACCTGATGATGTTTGGACCAAAGTTTCTAGACATCTGAACCCCTTTGGGAAAAAAAGAAAAGAAAAAAAAGACATGAGTGTTTTCTGGGAAGCTGCTGCACAACGCCCAGTAGGTTTTATGTGGATGAATGGATGGATGCATGATGAGATGCTGACTTTTAATTCAGTAATTTAACTCTGCAGCGGTTATGTTTATTATTATTGTACTTGAGAGACAGTTTAATGTACAGTTTTGAGTCCACACTCACTAATCAGTAATTCTGCCTTCACAGAAGGAAACTATACTCGTTATTGTACCCTGCTACTTCTGGAAAGCAAGATGCATTTAGGTTAGGGAGCTTTGGGGTGCACCAGCTATCATATCAGCTAATTAAGTCCTTTCTCTGAGTCATTTTCAACACAAATGTCTTAAATCTATTTCAGTATTCAAAGTGGCTACACTTGAGTATAATTTGTTTTGTAGCTGCAGCGAGTCTGTCTTCCATTGGAGAGAGAAGAGAACAATCTTTTACAGCTTAATTTCTTCACACAAGTTCTCAAACAGTCCTTACTGTTTCAGAGAAATATGTGATTCCCCACAAGTATGTGATTCTCTGGTCTGTTCTGTTATGCAGGGAAAAGATAATTGCCCAGTTACCTCACAAGCTATTCCAATCCATTTGAGACAGGAACTAACTTCCAAATATGGTCATATACAGTATGGTTCCTCAGGACGAAGAGTCCCCTGGCTTATTTGAGATATAACCAGCTGTAACCAGTTTGATCCTGTGGGCACTCTCAATCCCTTAATGTCAACTTCAGTTTGCTCTCTCTCTCTCTCTCTCTCTCTCTCTCTCTCTCTCTCTCTCTCTCTCTCTCTCTCTCTCTCACACACACATGCACATTTGCATAAAAGTAATAGTTGACTTTAAAACCATGTGTGGTGACCGTGTTAACAGGAAGCTGGTTTGTCGGGTTCTGTCATGCCGGTACATCATTAGGAGTAAAGCCCTTGACTGAGCAACAGTGACGCAAGAGAAAATTCAATATAAGCCAACTCAAGTATAAGTCAGCTGTTTCTTTAGACACGTGAGATTTGGTAACAGGAAGCAACTGTACAGTAGCACGGGGCGCTAACAAACACCTGGTTTGCCATAACAACCTGACACAAGAACAGTTCTTCCCACGGCCGTCATTATGATGAACACTTAACACCATTCAGTGTCAGATCAATGTCTGTGTAATAACCCTGTAACACCAAGTTTTCACCTTTTCAAGTAAATTAGATATTGTATAGTGTTAAGCACATATTTTAAACATAAAAATATGTGTCAAACAAATACTGTATTTGTCATCTACCTCTGATATACAGTATAAGCCACCTATTGTATTACTGTTTACAATCCTTATATAGAGGTACAGAGTATACATGCAAGTATGTACTGTATGTAAATGGGGATGTATGTATGTAATATGTATATGCACTTTTAATATACAAACTTATAATATATAGTATTCAAATGTTCATGTTTACCTAGGTCAGCTTTGTTTTTCCTTGTTTCTGTGTGTATTGTATGGAGTATCGAGTTTAACCAGCCTGGAGCAAATAATGCCGGTGTCAGAGCCCTTGTATGTGTAATCACACTTACTTGGCCATTAAAGCGGATTCTGATTCTGTAGAGAGTCAGCTTGAAGATATGTTCTAATCTTGTTGTACACATAAGGTGTTTGAGTACATGAATATCTGAATGTAAGTTAGAAGCACCATAATCAAACAAAATTCTGAATGGTGTTGACAGTTTGCTTCTATACAGCAAATATTGAATGCTTTCATAGTGTGCATCACAAGGAGAAATCCCTGCACTGGGAGGGGTTTTTTCGGCAATGTCCTCTAATCTTTTTCATACAAACACAAACACGTGTGTGTGTGTGTGTGTGTGTGTGTGTGTGTGTGTGTGTGTGTGTGTGTGTGTGTGTGTGTGTGTGTGTGTATGAACTCACTGGGCCCAACCCAGTAGCAGATTTCTCGTAAATCATTCTCTGGCCTTTGTTTTGAATAAACATCACTGTTGTCTTGGCGACCACTTGGGACAGGTGTCATTTTGACAAGTTGTTCAGCATCTATTGACTGTGAGTGTGTGTGTTTCTTATTGCCTGAAGCAGACCACACTCTGTGCTATATTAAAACAGAGACTGGCATCCCCCTTCTGATACACAACCCCATACCAGAAGGGGAATGCTAGCACAGCGTTTAGGTTTCATGCTTTTTAATATCCAGTAAAACAAAAACTGCTAGACATTTAAGGTATTTTGTTCACAACTTTTACTGTTATCTTAACATATTAAGATAATATTGGGAAGATTCTGCTGTGACTTTACTTTGATCTTCAAGCTGATCTTCATGCGTGATACAGGCCCCTGGGCAAATTAGTGGAAATTTGTCTTCAAAGTGCACTCACTGGCACCGCAGGGGTCTGTCAGCTTCCACAGCGGCAACAACTGTTCATCCATACGCTGAATTTGCATGGGATTAAGATCACAGACAACCTCCGCAATTATTAAAAAAATACTAGCGGTCCCCAGGAAACCCTAGGGCTAATGGCTGTGTTAAACCTGCAATAAGGACACACACTAGCCTTCACTCTGTGAACTAGAGCAGTGTGCCTGCTGCTTGGCATGTCAGCTCTCTGATTCTGGGTTTTTGCCATATGGGAAAGCCCCTCACGGTTGCTGAGGCCCTGGGTGTGACAGTAGTATTAATCCATGAGTCCATGCATGCCAGTGGTAGGGATAGTGCTTCTAGTACTTTACATGACATATAATAACCAGTTAATGTATTACAGTAATAGTATAGTGGTTCATAGGCCGCACACACAAATCAATGCATTGGCCTCTTTATGTCTTTTGGATAACATGGTCCTTTGACTGAAAAATTCAGTTTTAGTTCCTTTTTTTACACTGAGTCACTTTTTCCACATGGAAAGGTTTGTTTTTTTTTAATTGTTTTTGAGAGTCTCTTCCACTTTTTTGCTCAGTGTGCAGGCATGCAATGGGACTGTTGGTTTTTGGATACAAACCTGAATTCAAGAGCACAAACCCTTACACAATTCCAACATACATATACGCCAAATAGAAACATTACAAGATTGACTAACAGCCAAATTACAGCCCATGGCCAAAACAGGTTCTTACACTGGCAGAGCAGGAACTAGGGAATATTTGAATTTTTTCAATTTTTTTTGTTATGTTTAAAATCTACTGATAGCATTGTTGTGTTTATACATGTGGAATACTGCTAGATGTGTCACTTAAAACACTACAGGTGCACTTCTGACACAGCATTCTTTTACTAGAGGCAACAAGCATTTATTCTACTTCCTGCTTTGGCCGTGTCTGTCATGTCTCATGAACTAGTAGGCCAAGCCCTGTGTATGTTTTTGACTGTTGTTATTTTTTTAAACTAAATTTTTTTAATATTCAGTCAGTACAAGGAAAATTGCATGAGACATTTAAGGTATTTAGTTCACCACACTTACAGTTATCTTCACATGCTAAGATAAGATGAGAATCTTCTGCTTTGCTTTCTTCTGTCTGGCCAGGGAGAAAACACTGGTTTCAAGTTATAGTTGTGGAAATGTGTACGTGCTGTCTTATAAACATGGCAGTCCTTTGTCTTTGAGTACACAAACACAGGGGATGACTCACTTCCTATCACAAGACTCCTGACACTGTGGACGTATACCCCCACCTAACCCTTTTCACAGGCAGACAGATATCATCAAATAGCAGAACATAGCTCTGTGGTCGGACAAAAATACGAAATAAAACAACTGTCATTTTCAAAGAATGGGAGTTTATTTTAAAGCAAATCACACAATTAATGAGCTGAAACAGAGGTCTAATGCAGTTAATGCTACAAACATGATTATAAAGTGTTTAAAATTCCATAAGGCAATCTGAGTGAACACATGGATTTATGATTTAAGACTAAAAGACATGCAATGGCATAATGTAATCCCAATATAATGCATTCCAATACAACACAAACTAAATCTTTACGCACTAAAACACAGGCTCACAAACAAAGCTAGGCTGTTTTTTTTGTCTAGACTATTATATTCACCATGTAGGTTGTAATTCATATTTAACATTTTATATATAAATGTACATATAATATAAAGCATCATGTTATCAAATAATTTAAGGGTATTTTAATACCCAAATGTACTGTATGAACCTATACATATAATAATTTTATATAATATAATACATTATATGATGTTATCACGCAGAATAATATTTATTTAAAGAGATATGTATTTCTCTACACAGTAGAGCAAAAGCAAAGTAATGATTGACTAAGCTTTGTTAAGGCTTTAGGTTGAGGTTAATAAGGTTGGTGTAATGCTAAAGGACCAGAAAGCGCACTCTCTGGTGCTCCATTACAAGTCAAATAGCTTCCACAGCTTTGCCTCACGCTAACACCAATATTTGGGGGGCCTGAGTAGACCAGGAGTCTATATCACAAAGCGAGATTAGTGGGTTAGCCAGCTATCTGTGGCTTAACTCAGATTTGGTAATGTGTTTCGGGAGCAGGTCGTCATACAAACAGGGTCCTAAAAATGGACAAAAGTACTGAGTTTACACTAAACTGTCAGAAAAAAGTAGCCTACATATACTTTTATGTCAGTAGAATCAATTTGCCTTTCCAGACTTTCCTTGGGTAAAAACATTTTGCTGCAGATGTGACCTAATTTAGCTGTTAACAGTTTCATCTTATATAGCAATGTTAGGTCACCCAAAGAAAGCCACACTACTCTGACCTTGCTGTGTGTTATAGGCTCCTGGGTACATTGGGAATGTACCTGGGAATTGGTCCTCAAAGTGCACTCACTGGTGCTGCAGAGAGTCTGTCAGCTTCCACAGCCGCAACAACTATTCATCTGTGTCACCAATTAATGACTAGTGGTTGTGCCAATATTCATTATTATAACCAAGACTATTAAAAACTATTTGTGTACTGCAGGGTTTTCCCCAGAAATGAGTCTTTGACGAGGGCCTGGCTAGGGCCAGTCGCAGACTAATGGCAGAGTTATTGTAGAGCACAATGGTTTCTGTGGTAACAGAATCATGGACAGCTATAAAAAAGCTATAAAACAGATTACATGGTGCCGTACATTAAGTCTGACTGAAAAAACTGACTGGAGATTTGAAAACATGACTACATCTAAGTCTCCAACCGAGCCGGCCCACACTAACTGTAGTTTAAAAATGTCTTAAAATACATTAAATACAAACAACTACATACAAACAATTATTCCCGGCAGCTTAGGCCCGGTTTGTCGAATATGATGGAAAGCAGAGATGGGTCTTGCTGTTTGAATAGTCTCACCTCTGTGATCCCACAGTGATGGAAAAGCAGTAAAAATAACAAAGACATGGGTACAATTCTTAAAAGATTCTCACTAAACATGACACTGATGAAATATTTGGCCCAAGCAGAAGAAAAAGAGTAAGGCATAAAGTGACTAGTCATAAAGTCATCTGGAGATAGTCTATATCTTTCATGTTCCACTTACGGGATTGCTCCGGTACTGGAAGAAAATTCCGCAGGATGCATGTATTTTACGTTTACTTCCTCTTTATTTGTGTTGGAATTTTAAATCTGGATTTCTGAGGACTATGGTTAACTGCTCCTCAGATCTCTGCATAGTAAATTGAGACAGCTAGCTAGACTATCTGTCCAATCAGTTTTCTCTTGCACGCTATTTTGCAGCGACTCTATGAGAAGTTTAGCACCGCCCATGGCGACTCTGATTGATTAAAAGAAATGCCAATAAACCAGAGCATGTTTTCCTCCATTACCGAATGCTATGTGGAGTATCCAGACCCTCCTCCAAGGAACTTTGGAGGAGGGTCTGGCAAAGTAAGACTATCTGGAGACAACTTCATTTGATTTTAGCTTAAAACTGAGTGGAATAACAAAAACAAAAAAAGGAAGCTTATAGTGGCAAAATATTATAAATACTATTATATTATAAATATAATATCTCATTACTCATAAGTGTTTGCTTAAGTCCAAACTGATCACACCATACGCTACATAGTTCATGCATAGCTAGACAAAACAAATGCTACAGTATTAGAATATATAAATAAAAAATACTAAATATGATTAATGTCTTAATTAATGAGAGAGAGAGGAAATGCACACTAAAAAATACTAACAAAATGTCAGGGAAAAAAATGTTAAAAGGATTATACTATTTAACATGAATATACTGGATTTAGGGGAGCTACAGAATATATCCTAAGGAAATACTTTAAAATGGTAGTGAACTAATCTGATAATAATAGTAATAATAATAATAATAAAAGCAGATGTAACAGATCAAAAAATGAATTTGATAAAATGAAAAGAAAAACATCTACTGTTTCTCCACATCAGGCATGTTGTTCAGTGTCTTCACGGTAGAGTAAAAGGCTTTTCCAAAGCTGTATACCCAAAAGAAACAACGGTGCATTAGAAAACATCCCGGATTAGGACAGTTAGCGTCTTGTTATACAATGATTTACATAATTGAAGTACCAGAATGGTTGTTTCTTGAACCTTTGGTATAGGAACCACATCCCTAGCCCCATCAGCACCAGCAGCAGCAGCGGGACAACAGTAGGAGCAATCCAGCCGTGGTGATCAAGCTCTATCAAGAGAAGAGATTTTGTGTTTGACAGTTGATCTAACAATAGGCAATTAAAGAAAGCAATTGATTGTGGTTCCCAAAATGTCAAACATTTCCTTTAAAGCTGTGTTTAGACAGTCTTTCTCTCTAGCCTCGCTCCTTCCACCTCATGTGTCTGTAAGTTTAGGAAGAAGATCCATGAAGCAGTCCAGATGAGATCAAATTTTTCCCTCAAGTTGAAACATTTTAAACTTGTGTCTGTGCGTCTTCGCCTCAATAACCTCTGCCTTGGGAAATGTTCTTCTACTCGCGTCTATCTATTGACTTAGTATGTGATTGTGTCTAAAATCTACTTGTGTTCTGTATGAACACAACTGAACACTGCTGTATCAAGAGCGTAAGCAATAACTAACATTAGGCAAGACGAGTTCAGTCAGTGTACAGTACTGTGTACGGTGTAATCCACTGATTTGTGTTACAATATATTGGCAAATTATTGACTAAGTTGTAGGTCAAGAAGGTGTCTATAGTGACACAAGACATGTTCTCCTACAGTGCTGTCAGGACACTGTACCTGCTCGGCCCTATCTGGGGATAAATAGGAAGCACAAACACAACAACTGTTATTGTGAGCTTTCATTATGTGTCAATGCTTTTATGATGTGGTTTGCCTGAAATGTCTGAATCACAGTTTGTGAAGAGCACAAAAATTCTCCACAATGCTATAGATTAAAGTTTGTCATCATGTAAGCTTACAATAACACTGTCTCAGATCTTATGCTCACTTCAAATATTATGTCTGAATCAGATCTATTTTTTAGATAACTGTTATCTCATACCACTTCTAGGATGTAACCTATATCTGATAAAAATATAAATTACAAAATAATTTACTTTAATTAATTGAGTTCTTACCTTCTCGTCTCTGCTGACTTGCATGTCCACTGCAGTTGGCTGTAAAAAGAAGATATTCTTACTTCAGGAGATAGCATATAATAATAATAATAATAATAATAATAATAATAATAATAATAATAATAATAGAATAGCCATTTGCTTCAAACTAAATCAAGGAGAGAAAAATAAACATATGAAGCAAAGTCTGAGAGGTAATAATACTCACTGGTGCAAGTTGCCTTTCGCATCCCCTAAACAGAAATCATTTGTTTTTGTTATCTCTAAGTTTCAGTAAATACAGTTCTAAAATCTTCTCATCACACACAACTAATAATATTAAAATCGATCAGTTTATATCAACATAATTCAGAACATCTAACTTTAAATTTGTATCTCTGCATAAAATCGTTAATGCGTGCAGTTATGTCAACAGTGTAATACTATACCTCGACCAGGCAGTCGACTGTGTAATGGATCAGCTCTGAGCACTTATTGGTAACAAGAGTCCGGTTGCTTTTCTCCACCACCTGATTATCCACATGCGCCTTGTTGTTAGCGAGCGAGAACCCCTAAAGTGGATATATAGGAGACAATAAAATCCTAACAGCTTTACAAACTAGTTCCGATTGACACTTCATATGAATGGGGACCTTTTGGACACATATTTGTACCATCAACTTCATCAAAACAAGTGCATGTATCACAAATCCTTCTTACATAAGTACAGAGATTTTGCTTGCTATGAGAAGTAAAGAAAGCCTGCCATGACAGAGGTATGTGTGGGATAGAGGTTTAACACAGCTTGTCTAACTTACGGTGTTGTTTTTCCACTGGTAAAGGCAGCCGGTTCCATTGAACTCTGAGACATTGTAACGTGTCTGCTCACCATCATGAATAACAGTGCAGTGAATGTCCTCAGCAATGCACATCTCAAAAAAGACTGGGGGAGAAAAAAAGGGAAAATGCATTACTAGAAGCATTATCTCATCTTAGCCTTTATTCTAGATATAATATCACAATAACAAGATTGTAAGCTCCAAAACTGTTAAAATAACTTGGTTATTTTCTTAAGCTTTCATCATCTGCACTCCAAAACACCAGGCCTTTCTGGTGTTTATTCATTTCAGCTACACTATACTCTGTGACCTGATTAGGATTTTTAGTGATGACAATGTCTTGTGCCAAACCTTTCTTTTACATTGCATCTTTTCCCAAACAGTAATAATAACAGTATTAATAATAATAAATGTATTTTTTTTTTTTTTAGAAAACTCAAATACTCTGTACAGATACACATAATGTAAAAATCAGCAGTTGATCATTCGGACAACCCATGAAGGCATCCCTGCCACTGTGACCAGACTTAAGCTAGTTGTTATCCTAAACCTATGGCCATGTGCTTCATGTCTGTGGCCTATTGCCCGTGTCAGCCATATCAGCCCCACCAAAAAAGAAATAAATATCAGTCATTATATTGCTATCAGGCTCCAGTATGGTGGAGCTGCTATCTTGCGTTACTCAACTAACTCTACAGCCCCTAAACAAGAGAGGAACACAGTGTAGATACTGTTGATATTGTACTCAGGCCTAACTAGTGTGAATCAGGTTAGTAGCACCAATTAACCTACTGAGTGAGCCACTCGGTGAACGGCTACTGAGAAAAATGTATTCCCCACATCCGTTCTGTCCTTCACTTGACGTCCCCCCCCACACGCATACCCACAAACACATACACAAAAACACAAGAGGAAACGTTGCAGTGTACCTTGGCAGAGGCCTTCGCCCATCCATCCTATCCAGAAGTTATTTACTGTGCAGCCTAATAACTGTGGTATGGTATCCAGGCCTTATCAGTTCTTAGTGATATCTGGCCGCTCTGCCTTACTATTGAAAGGACCTGGGCACGTGATTGACCAGGCCTGGGTATTGATCTTGGCTGGCATGATGTATGGTCTAACGTTCCAGAAGTATCACGCTATCCAGACCATCAGCAGATTCACTACAATTTCATTCATAGGACATATCTCACCGCTGTAAAAATGCACCACATTAAAATAATTAACAGCCCTTTATGCACTTTCTGCCCAAGAAAAGCACAAGGTACATATCTTCACATGGTCTGGGAGTGCTCTCCTGTTCCAGTCAGTTCAGGAACAATATTGCATCCAAAATGTCCGCCTTGAATAATGTTACTGTCCCTGTTACTGTCAATGTTTGGATTCTGAATGATCTGTCAGCCTTTCAGCTCTCTAGATTCCAAAAGCATGCTGTATTTCCTGGACTTACAGTTGCGAAGAAAATGATTGCAACCCGCTGGAAACCACCTCATGACCTGTCTATCCGTGCATGGACCCTTTCCTTCTTGGATGTAGTTTATATGGAACTCTCTACAGCGCGCATTCATGGAGGACAGGAAGGACTCTAGACACTTGGCTGAGCATTGCTGGTTCTTTAAAGGTCCGGGCTGTAGCCTTGTGCTGCAGCCTTTAACTTTGGTCCCTTGTCTTGTGTCTGTCTGTGTAGGTGTTTGGGTGTGTCTGTTCTACATATGTTGTCTTGTCTCCCTCCCTCCTGGCTATCCTCTCTTATGTTTGTTGGCCCTGGGATGCGTTCGCAGTCTTAGTGTGCTGTTTGTGTTTTTTAAATATATAAAAAAGTAAAATTAAAAAAACTTAAAAAAGTTGATCACAAGAAATATATATGATATAATAATGTTACCCCTACTCCCACATTCCTTATAAGTTGCATGTTTGGCAACAACTGTTCAGCAATAGTGCTTCAAAAAAACAACATGGCTCAGCAAAAAAAAATAAAAATCACATTTTCCACATATTTAGGATATTTTATAAATTAAAGACTAGACTTCATTTCTTGCGAATAATCCACCATAAAGTTTTCTAACTTAGTCTACAAAAAATAGAACTTCTCTGTAGCCGTGTGTGTGTGTGTGTGTGTGTGTGTGTATGAGAGTGAGTGAGTGAGTGAGTGAGTGAGTGAGTGTGAGTGAGTGTGAGTGAGTGTATGTGTGTGTGTGTGTGTGTGTGTGAGTGATAAATCCGATTTGCCATCCATTTCCAATTTTGTGTGCACGTGTCACGTCATGCTTGTTACAGTAAATGCCTTCATATCATCCTTTTCCCTCTAAATGAATGAGAGAGCATGTATTTATGTCATGATGCAATGAACCGATCGTTTGCATCATGTCATAAACACATCTTCTCAGAGTAAAGTTAGTTACTCTGAATACGCACGCTGCGGGCTATACGGTTTTATTTATTAAATAAAAGCTTAGCGTACAGTATTTACTTACAGTGGGAGAAGATCCACAAGTAAACCACGGGCTTCGGCATCCTGTCCGCTAGTCACGTCTCTATAAACCAACTTTCTCTCCTCCTACTACACTCGCTCGGCGTGTGTGTGTGTGTGTATGCTGTCACTTGCGTCGTAAATGATAAGCCTCAACACTCCTCATCTCTCTCTCTAGCCAAATGAGCATTGGACTTCCCCTGAACCGGTCACCTGATCATCACCCCACTTTAGTCCAGAGGTGATGCAATTTATAGAAAAGATGCTATTTTGACCCCACCTGCAGGTAAGTTTGAGATATGAAACTTTTAAAGATTAGATTGTCAACAGCCTGTTTTTACCTTCTTATATAGCCTGCTGACAAAAACATAAAACTAATGCCACTAATGTATTTACTCAACAACAAAAAGTATAAAATTATTAAATAAATGAATGAATAAGCTGCTATATGTCTGTGGTCCATGAGGAACATAGTCATACTGCCATGAATGAATTGATTTGAATTGATTTCAAACTGGTATCACTTGTATAACCTGTTTTAATGTCTGCACCGATTTACTTGTCTGTTAATTTACAGTGGAAACCAGTTGTGAACATAATATTGACTTGTCATCACTTTTTTAAGTGATTATGACATTTTTTTAGCCAATAGTTGCTTATTTTCAAATCTTGCAGCTACTGAACAACATCATCCAGTCTTGTTTGTGTCCACCTGATGAAAGTAAGTCCAACGTTCATTCTATTAGTTAGTTCAGGTAGTTTCTGGTCTCATACAACTCCTGAGGGAAGTATCTGTCTCTTTAGCTGCTAAATGCTTCACTATGGTTACCAGCTGGTTTCTAACTGTGTCTGTCTGGCTGGTAATGACGCTATGACACTGGAGAGAGTGAACCCAAACAGTAACGTTTCTTAACAATCTTCAAAAAATGAACTAATAAAAACTCACTATAAAGCTCGTTAAAGTCCGGTGAGCTGCATGTTCAGGTGAGAATTTATTACAGGGTTATTTTAACGAGCAACCCCTTTCACTTTGTCACATTGTTTTCACTTTATCATTTGATACATTATTATATTATACTATCAATAATAGCCACTTGAAATTATTAAAGTTTGTTTTTTCCAAAGCTGTGTGTTTTAAAGTCTTGCAATGGCATATATTTAAATAAAATGATATGATATATGATTTGGTTTTAGTGGTTTAAGTTATCTAGTTTTGTATATACACTACCGGTCAAAAGTTTGGGGTCACATAGAAATTCCCATTGCACTCCATTGTAGACAGAATGCCAGCTGAGATCAGTTGCATTGTTTTTTTAACCAGGGCAGTAATCAGATTACATTATGTGCTTACATAATAGTAAAATGGTTCTCCAATGTTTTTCTAGTTTTTTATTTTTAAATGATAGATTAGTACACAGAATGTACCTTTGGAACATTGGATGAATGGTTGCTGGTAATGGGCAATGTAGATATTGCATTAAAGATCAGCCCCCCCACCCAAATTAGCAGGTATTCTGTCTATAATGGAGTGGAATGGAAATGTATAAGTGACCCCAAACTTTTGACCGGTAGTGTATATATAGGCAGTGAATATCCATCTTTTCAATAACGGCTTGAGAAGGCTGCCGCTGATATTTATAGTTTACCCCTGTACAGCCCCTGGGCAGCTGGTAGCAGTAACCTGCCAAGAAATGTTGCATTGCACCAAACATGGCATGAACAATGTGGGTTTTAAATTCATGAAACACTTTAATAAGATACATAACATATGTTTTTATGATAAACAGTGAATGTAATTCATGTACAAAAGTTTCCACAGGGTACCTGTGGCCTTGGTGGTTTGATCCTCCCATCCACATACAGTATCAAAGTGTCCATGGGCAAGACACTGAACCCTAAATAATACAAATGATTACGTATGTTAGCTCAATGGAGTTATATCCAACCAATTCTACCTCTCTCTCTCTGTGTGTGTGTGTGTGTGAGAGAGAGTGTGTGTGTGAGAAAGTCAGGGTGATTTATCTGATATGCAATCAATTTAAAATGTACCTTTTAAGAGCTTAAAAAAAATAACCCCTGAAATGTATTATAAAAACAACCCCTACCTCGGTACAGGACATCCTATACCTAAACTATCTGTATCAACTGCTGTTTGGATGACTCTAAACTAAAAAAACTGTTTAGATGTAGCTATTGGTTTCCTCACGTTTTGTTGTCTTTCTTTGATTTATGAACACTGTCTCTCACACACTGATGTACAGTTGTCACTCTTGTTAGAGAGCCCAGGCTCGGGGCCACCTGGCTGCAGAGGGGAGTACAGGTTGCAGGAGGTGGCTTTGAGAGGGTCCGTTTAGGACCACTCCCTGCCCCTCACCATCTCAATGGACAGCTCTATCTGCTTCTTCACAGGCTTGGACGACAGACATCTCTGAGGTCTACTGGAGTCAGGAGAGATGTCTGACTCGTAGTGGGGCACGTCCGACTCCAGGTCAGAGTTTGGATCACTTTGGCCCTCCGTGGCCTCCCTCTCCAATGAGCAGTAGGTTAGAAACTGGTGGCTTGTGTTCTTGGTGTTTGCTCTGTGTTTGGTGCTGTACACCGAGCTGGGCATGGGTCTAGCCTTGAAGGCCTGTCGTTCCTCTTTTGGTCCCAGCTTCTCCAGCTCTGCCACAATCTTGGCCTCCTTCTTCCTCCTCTCTCTCTCCAGGAAATGGAAAGGCTGTGGTGATGGTGAAGCAGCAGCAGCAGAGGTCTGGTTGCTACTGGTGCGACAGTTACTCAGACTGCTGCTACTTCTGCTTCGGTTGGCTCGCTGACTGTGGCGACCGCTGATTATTTTGTAGAGAGGTAAATGTATGTGCGCTGGTGCTGGCGATGCCCGGAACTGTTTCTGGCATTCTTGGAGCTCCTCCAGCTCCCGTCTTAGCAACATGTTCTCCAGCTCAATCTCAGAGCGAGTTCGCACCTTGTGCCTCTTCTTCTCCTCCTCTCTAAGCATCATCTGGAAGGGTTTGGGTACGGTGACGTTAAGGTTTGACCTGACCCGGACCCCAGTTTGAAGGGACGGTCTTCCCTGTGGTTTCGGACAGGAGGCTTTAGGCTGGAATCGAAACTGCTTCTGGTTCATCAGTTCTTCTGGGTTTAGCTGGAAGTCTCTGGGAAAATAGAGGGTGAAATATGATGATCAATTTGAAGTGACAACAAAGGATCAACTTCCTCTTTGCCTCCTCATCTTGGCTTCCACCCCAAGAATAGTCAGATTTAAGAACATGTCTGCAACTACTTCACCAACCTCCCAAAGGTTCGGTCCTGGCCACAAGTTCTTCTTGGATTGTCCAGCTCCGATTCCCTCATGCTGTCTTCTCCACAGAGCTCTGATTGGTCCGAACCACTGGATGTGTCGTGGAAGTCCAGTTCCTCCTGGGAATTGATCCTCTGGAGTTTCCTGGTAGGGCCGCCACTGCAGGGTGCAGAGATTATGTATCAGGGACGAGGAGACATTAACTTTACTGTCAGAATGAGTGGCTGCACTCTTAGGGACAAAGACACCTTTTAACCATTTTCATTGTACAACAATTGTACAGCAGCTGCATGACAAGTCTGGTGCTGAACATTATTAAATATTACTTATAGGTTTTATTTTTGCTGATGCTGATTGTGAATCCAACAGCGCCATCCTACTGTAGATAAACATAACACTATCAATCACAATTATGCATTGTAATGTGGTGCTTCTTTTCCTTCAAAACCCCTGTCTTGTGATAAAAAACAGCCAACAACAGTTGTATAGACAACACAATCAATTGGAAAAGAGGAATTGTGGGTTTCCAATTTAACGTCACAATGTTAGTGTATTCACGTATTGATTTTTGAAGAAGGCTACAGTAAGAAAATTATAAATAATTCACTGCAACCTGTGTTACAATGTGTTTCCTGTCAACTGCTGTATTTGCTGTACCTACACTATAAAATCCCCTTTTACGTCACTTTGGTTCAATGGTTTTATTTCAGTGTGAAGCATATCCTTTAACAAAACTTAGAAATCTATTTTTATAAGTAATCTTAAAACATATTCTTAACCCCCTCAGAAGGGCTTTTTATAATGTTATTGTATGGTTGGTTGGTTTATATGAATAATACCAGTGATTTCTAGCTTTTCTATGTACTGTGTGTTGAGTAAGTTGGTGTAACTGATCCTCAGTAGTAGGATCAGCAGTTGCATGATGTGTTCATAATTGTTTTGTTTTTAAACTGCTACATAAATTAGGTTACACTTAGACTTAAATCTGCTCCACATTGAAATATAGTTGGAATCCTTTTGAATCCGTTTGTAACCAAGGTGATTGTGATTGGTTTAAAGAAATGCCAATTAACCACAAAACGTATCTGGAAAATCAGAGTGGTTACAACACACAGGAAAAAAAACTTATATATACATATCCAACCTGATTGACAGTCTGTCCTCTCTCTTCTGTGTTCTTTCCAGACCTCCGTCATCTTCCTCTCTGTGCCTCTCCCCGCTTTGGCTAATGTACATCCTCTCCAGCTCGGCCATGTTCCTCAGGTGAGCACTCTTCAACTCCTCCAGCCTCCTGTAGTACTGCTGGTTGGAGAAGTAAACATGCTGCTCCCTCTGCAGACCGTAGATTTCCAGTGACAGAGCGCTGCGGATGCTTCTACCACCTTTTACTTCCCCGCTGCACTCTGACTCCCGGATCATACTCCTGAAAGGTTGGAAAGTTGTAAACATTGTGCCGTTTGGTGGATGCATCATCAACATAATAAACAATGACAACTTATAACTCGTAATGACGTTACTCTTTGCTATTTGATTATGTAATGTTTCTTTTAACTGTGGTAAACTTGTTATAGTGATAATCAAATAACCAAATAACAGTCTTACTGTATTTTAACATCCCTAAAATGATGTTGTTGACAATGTATGGGAGAGATGTTCAGTTATTGTAAATGGCTTACACAATTCTCTAAAATGTCAACCTGCAATTAAAGAAAAAGTCATTATGTGGTTTTTACAATGCACTGCATCCATTGCATCTATTTCATGCAACAACTGTGGTTGTATCTGAAGACCCAGGGTGAGGATGTGGGGTAGCGGAAGGAACTAAACTAGGGGATTTCTATCATAATTTCAATCTGTGCAGTATATGTACACATGTAAAATACAGTGTGGCATATAAAGTTGTTGGTGTGTGCTGTCTACATAATACATGTAAATATACATTTAAAAGATTCAAGTATACCTCTAACTATAAAACTGTTTGTATTTGTAATTCTAAATTAGTTATATATTTTATTCTCCTACGTTGCATGAAACTCATAAGCCCTAAATAAGGTCCAAGACTCATTGAAGAAATGTGAAGAAGTCTTACTTGCTTAGATCAATAGCTACAATCAAAATGATCAGTGGCATTCAATTGAAATCTCTACAAAGTGTTTTCCATGAGGAATAGTAGTTGTATGTAGTTGTATTGTGATGTAGTTTATTGTCTTTAAAACCTCACCTCACTGGTGCAGTCCTCATCGGTGAAGTAATGGTCTCTTTCCCCTCCATACAGAGCCATTAATTCCTTGTTTTCCAGAGAGGTTGATTGATACATCGCTGCCATCTTCCTCGTTTTCTCCAAAAAACAGGAACTTTGCAACCAGCCTGAAGAACAGAGCTTCTGTGTGTCCTCTGTCCCATCAGTTTACCCACTGACCTGTTAAGCAAATAGCATGGGTTAGTCCAAGCAGGACACAGACAAAGATTAGCACATAATTTACTGACACACACACACACACACACACACACACACACACACAGACTGAAAGCTTTATCCTCTTATCATCAGGAGGAGTCGTGATTTTACAGTCATCAGGAATGCCGTTGGCCAGATGGTCCATATGGTCCAGGGCTTTTCACGTGAACACATGATTTAAAGTCAGATAGATGTCTGTGAGGATGCCCCCAATCTGATTTACAGATTAACTTTCTTAAAAACAGCATCATGCACCTGTTGCGGTTTGCAAAAAGATCTGCAAGAGTGAAGGGGAAGAAGTGAAAAGACACCATACTTGGTGACTCGCAGTATATATGACATATAATGGATACATACAGAGCACTATTGCTAATTGGTCATATTGATTACATGAAATGTCTGGCACAAGTAAACTAGGAGGATGTGCTGTTTTCCACAAGGCCTGTGAACTGGCTCAAAACCAACTCAACCCTTCTGAGTGGCCTGTTTTGTGGTCAAATGTTAGGTGCTAAATGCAGAGTTCCTAAAGTTCTACCTCTGATTGCTTTGACCGAGATCAAGCGAAGTGAAACCTGGCCTTGGTTCAGCAGGAAGGTTTTGGGGGATTTGACAGATAAAGCTGTAGAGGGAGGACACAAACCACACTCCACTGTCTTAATTGGTTTTACTTGTCAACTCATGCTACAACAAGTCTCCCCATCTGTCTTCTGTCTCCTTCTATTTCATCTCCTGTTCATCCACCTAAGACCCTGAGACAGCTGGAGACAGAGAGATCTGAAGAAGGAGGGACAGGGTGGTATTTCAGAGTCAGTAAAGCAAAATGTAAAGAATGGGTTAGGGCTGCATTTCTTGCTTATGACCTCTTAAATTAAAGACCAGCCACCCCCATCACAGGTTATGACCGTAAAGGGTGAAAATATCCTATTTTTGAAAATAAAAAACATGCATTTATCTCTTTCTTATGCATTTAAAAATATGGTGTGTACCTATAATATACCTCTCAGAATTGTGTTGGTGCCGCATGGTAGGGCCTAACCCCCAAGTTGGGAACTATTACAATAGGAATGTCCTGTGTATAATATATATTTTAAGGTCACTATAAAGTCAGTATATACTCTAAGGAATGCTTTAGGCTTACAGATACCACAGTAGAAGAAGTGAAAAGCTGCACACGCAAACTCAAGTTATCTCATTATTTATAATTCTATACATCAATATCTGGTTACTGCAATGTGAATACTTTAATGTTGGAGACTGTGGGAGCCATTTATAGCCACCTTTTAGTTAGGTTAGTTATTATTTATTTTAGCCACTTGGGGGAGTATTGCTCTGGGTATGGCACATCACTGGGAATTAGGTATATTTACAGGAATGGCAACCAACTAGCAGAAGGTGTGGATGGCGGGGGACACACAGTTCTTACCATAGCCGTGAGCACTCCATCGACAACAAGCCACAGCACTTTGTTAATCAGCACTAGATGAAGAACTATTTTATGTAAAATAACCTTTTCTACTTTTATAATAAACAGGAACACCACCCAAAGAGAATTAATGCCTGGACCTAAGATCTTTCTGCTACGCATTGAGAACACCAAGCCATCCATGCTGAGGCTTATAGGATAGCCTCAACAGAGACTTTCTTCTCTATTACAGTGAGGATATATCTGGACTTTTTCCATGTTAGTACATAACAGTATTATGTCCTTCATGTGCAGTGTGCATCCTATCCTGTGGAAGACTAGATATGTGTCAAAACTTAAAAAGTAATGGATCAAAGTTCTATTTAAGTTTTCTTTCTTTGATTCCTGTACCTCATGAGAATGTTTTTTTTTCTTTCAAATGTACCATCTTATATTTTAATGCCCCAAAGAAATATATGAAAAAAGTTCAAATGTAGTCCCGTATGATTATGCTATGATGACCACCAACCAATTCCTGCTATGGCCACTGATCAGTTCTTCTTACAGCAGACAATTCCTCTGTGTTCTTGATCTTCACTTGCATCACGGCCACGAGTTCAAAAAGATAACTCAACAGCGTTACAGTTTGTACAATTCAACATCTGTCCACACAGGGGAGCTGTTGCACTTTTTGTATTAAACCTTTACTTTCAAATGAATGCAGCTGTTATTTTAGTATGTCAACATGTATATATTTCAAATGAATAGTGTTGTTCTGAGCAATGATCATTAAGACATTTTTGATTTACGTAAAAGTTGAGCTTCAGTGGTTTTACAATGGTTTTTTTTCTTCCTTCTCACATTGTACTTTCTGGAATTATAGTATTTGGTACCTTCTGCAGTTCTCAGAACACCTTGACCTCAATGTTCAGAGAACGTTTCCTCCACATCCTTCCTGGTACAGACTCCCATTTGTGTGTGTGTGTGTGTGTGTGTGTGTGTGTGTGAGAGAGAGAAAGAGAGAGAGAGTTATATCCAACCAATGTTACAGTGTTAGAAAAATGTGTATTTCTAGAGAGGACATTTTTGATTTATGTATAAATATATTACACTGTACATTTGTTCAGTTGTTTGATGAATAAATATTAATACTACCTCATGTTTTCCGTAAAAAGACCATGGGCTATACATTATTGTATAATGTGAAGTTTACAGACGTCTGACATTGTATGTCTGCAGTATGTGTGTGTCCAGTTCTCCACTGGGCTCCTCGGTGTGTTGGCGTTGGATGAATAGTGGCTGTGTTCAGTCAGAGTGGGGCTGAGTAAACAGTCATCACAAGCTTGGCCGTCCTCCGCCACACAGAGCAGTGCGGCTGCACAAAGCCGCAATTCTGCTCAAATCTGCTTTTGTGGGACAAATGCTGTTTTTTTTTTTAATTCTAAATGAAAATTCCCTTTGGGACAATCAAGGTTTCATTCATTCATTTAATCATTCTTGACATTATATAATGCTTAACAGATCTCTTACGTTTTTTCTTCAGCTGGTAATTTCTTTCTCAGTGGCCCTTCAGTGTAAGACATCAGAATATAACACAAGCCACTCTTATTGATAATAATTTAGGATTTATAATCAATTTTGGTTAAGGTTAGTGTCAGGCTTTTGTCAAGGTTAAAGTTGCTACTATTAAAAACACTGCTGGCTGCTTCAGGCCATAAATGTGTCTGTTTCAAAGTTGAGAATTTGTTCAACCTTTTTTCCACTTAATGGCCATGTTTTCATACACCATCTTTCTTCTTCTGTAAAACTCTTTGTAACTTCTTTTTTCAAAATACCGAATAAAGTTTTACTACAAAGTACTGGCAAATATATCAGACTTGACTTGCAACTGATCGTTACTAGATCCAGACTCTGTCTTGTTGTTAACGTCTTTCACAGATTGGTTTGGCACTCTGAACATTTTTCCTTAAGCCAAGTTTTTTGTTTTTTTAAATGTCTTATCTCGTTATCTAGAGTCTTTTTTTAAGGGGGTCCTGGTTTTATTTGATTAATAAGATCCATAAAGTAAGGGGACGTCTTTTCAAAACCTGTGTGTGATGCATCAGACTCAATCGCAGCATTGAAAGTGATGTCTAGAGTCTTGCAGCTTTAAAAAGAAATATAACCTAAATCTCTTTAACTGTTTGCTGTAGTACCCCATGTTCATACCCATAGAAATGGATGACATATACAGTCAGCATGAGTGGCATAAGCCTAAAACATTGCAGATTTCACATTTGTAAACCTTTTGGAGTCTTATTATCTCACCAGTTTGTAGGATTTTGGGGGATCTATTGGCAGGAATAATCACCGGAAACTAAGAAACTAAGCTGGCCCTCACAGACAAACCAAACAATGGCTCTAGAGGGGGCCATTCACATTTATTAGTCACCTGAAGGCCACCGTAGGTTCACACGCTTCGAAAGAGAGGGGTGAGAAAGGGGAGATTCAGGTGGTTGCAATCTGCAACCTCACCTCTAGATGCCACTAAATCCTTCACACTTGTCCTTTAAGTGTGAACCCATTCTCTTTGTAGATTATCACTTATTTAACGGTTACCAAAAATTGTAAATAACATTAAATGTTTTTTTTTCCAAAGTAAAATAGGACTAAAAGACAAACGTTAGCAAAAAGCAATATAATTTCTTCACTCTCCTCTTGGCCCTGCAGATGATTAAGGAGATGAGAATGCACTTCTGCTTTTGATTTAACTATTTGTTTAAACTTCTGAGTTTAGTAAGGCTCTTCTGAAAGAGCCTGAAAGTCTTTTTTGTGCAAACTAAAAGGACGTTGTTTTTTTCTGTCAGGACCCTTAAAGCCACATTAACTTTTTCAGAGAACGACAACCTTCCCGGAAGAGGCTTGGGTTTATGAGAAAATCCCCTTCACCTTAACTTATCTCACATACGCAATAAGGGTAACATTCAAAGGTGCACACACTCACTCATGTAGTAACTGAACTCAAAAAACGTGGGCACGGACAGACAAATGAAGCGCTGACAAAGACGTGGAGTGGCCCTCTCGTCTGCTAACCTCCCACTTCACAGCAGCACTTCAAAACCTGTTTGGTTTTGAGAAGGATACTCCACCCTCCACCCTCTTGTCAACAAGCCCCGTTCATTAAGGTTCCTCAATCCACTTCTGTTGCACAACCTGGGCTGAGAATGAGAGGCTGATCTCAGCCTAAATTTAAAGCTTGGACAAACATGGCTCCCACCCTAAAGACATACGTAATGGGATGTAATTAAAGTTAGATGAAGATGTTGTTCTCTACTTGCTGTTTTTCCTGCAGGACGTCGGGAAAAACACTGTGTTTTCATGTTCATGTTTTCAGCAACTCTGCCACAACTGGTGAAGGCCTCTGCTCTGCATGCCAGATACTAATATCTCATGCACACACTGCAAGTGTAAGTGGCTACAGGGAGTTTATGTGAGACATGGTGTAAATGTGTGTTTTTTAAGGCTATTCCACAAAGAGGAACAAACTGTACACAATCCATCTGACCTTTAGCAACACACTGTAACTGTCCCTGGCAACATCTCAGTGGAGGACCTTCTGCCAATGGAGACTGTAGAAAGATATTCAGTTTCCCACATAACTGTAGTCTTGTCTGGAACAGAAACACGGACTTAGTACATTTTTAAGGTGTTTTAGGGTAACTGGTGTGCTTATCTGTGATGGTAAATGCATTCCAGAAATTCTTTTTTGAGACGTGTTTACAATTTATGGTTTGTCTCCTTTATAGTTGCTTCAGAGGCTCTTTCCAACATTTCCCAGAATGCCGTTTGACAGCCCGCAGAGAACAAATATAACTCTGCTGGAATTTTGGTTGGTGGTGGTTACACATGGAAGGGTGATAACGATAACAAAAGCAAGAGAAAGAGAGAGAGAGAGAGAGAGAGAGAGAGAGAGAGAGAGAGAGAGAGAGAGAGAGAGTAAATTCTGGTCCGATGAGGTTACTCTTCTTCTTAGTCTGCGATCTGGTCTTCTTTATCTGAACTTAATTTTATACTTCTTCTTATTATAACTATTATACTTCTTCTTACCCCAGGAAACAGGGCCATTTGAGCAATTGATTTAATGTTGTTGTGACATCAGCTCCCCCCCACATCACCCTCTTAGTGTTACATTACATTACATGTCATTTAGCTGACGCTGTGTCTCACCGATGTATCACAGTGGGAATTGAAACCCAAAGGGATGTGTCATATCCACTGCTCCATCCCCACCCTGTTAAAAGTGCATCATTGTGTGAAGATGAATGACAGGAAGTAATTATTCTCTTCAGAAGGTTTTCTGCAAGTCTTACTCTGGCTGGGACGACATGCTTTTGTCCAGATTTGATTCTTTCAAGATTCATGAGTGCCAATTAGATTTGTATTGCGATTTTCATTTATTGCGATGCTAGAAGTATTGCGATTTGATAGTATTGAGTATTGCGAGTCGAGCCATGCCGAGCCCAGCTGAGCTGGTACTAGCAGTGTGTAAGCGCCATGATATGTACTTTTTATTTAGTCAAAAAAAGTGTTGACATGCCACAGCTGATCACCAAAAGCACCAATGTCAGTCCAGCCATTATTTCTTCCTGGTTCCGAAAGACTGCAAAATCCTAAGTATCATAACTCTGTTGCAAATAGTTGGCTGCTTTGAACAGACTTGTGATTGATTATATAAAAAGTTACCGACCTACAAAGTCAATGATTGACTATGAATCATTGAACTGAACCAAACAAAACAAGTTGAATCTGAGAAGGGGTGCATTTTTTTCACCTGGGAAAGTTTTTGGGATAGGTTTTTCTTTGACCTACATTTAAACAACAACACGTAGCAATGTCCAGTTTACAACTTCCAACCTTAATGTCTGTGCATCATTAAGAAATACAGATCTAACACATTGTGAAAGGGAAGGAGACAGCAGCCTTTAGGCAGTTTGTCATTGTGTGAAAGTCTTATGTGTTCTGCATTGAGCAGCTTCTTCCGATGGCTTAAACATAGCACTTACCTCATGTGGGGTTATTTTCAGCTTTGAGCATGTGTGCTTGTGCTTGGCTTATTTTAATATCTTGCTCTTAAATGTCCTTCACAGATCGCGTGAGGGGACACTTCCTGATGAGGTTAGACTGACAGAGCTCCATCTCCAAGTGTTAAATGGCTTTTTACCACTGGCAGGGAGAGACTTTTTAATGCATTCACAGATTATTGAAAAGCAAAGAAGGTGATGAAATAGAGAACAAAAGTAAATAAGCAGTTGGTAAAGTGAGCGCTGAGAGGAACAAGTACACTTGAACACATCTGCTCTTTGGTACAACAGTCACCACAAACAGGCGCATTGCAGGCCGTGATGTACATCTAGAAAACAGTTTCAAACCATGAAATGTCCCTTTTAGTATGAAGTTTGTACTGTCATGAACTAACCACACTTATTTAAAAGCTTTTAAAAAAATAAACTCCCCAAACATCCAAAACCTGCTGCAATAAGACATTGAAAACATTGTTGTTTGCACTTAGACAAAATAAAGAAATATGGGAGAAAACGCCCTAAAAATAATTATACTTCACAGTTTTGATGATATACAGACTGTATTTTGAAAAGACTAAAGTCAAGTAAATTTTATTTATAAAGCCCAATGCCACAAACCCCAAATTTGCCTCATGGGGTTTTTGCAGTCTGTGCAGCGTATGACTCTTTCTATCCTTAGACCCTTGGTTCGGATTAGAAAAACTCCTTTAATGGGCAAAAACATTCAGGAAATTTCAGGAAGAGCACCAGAGGAGAGATCTCTCCTCGAGGACAGACATGTGATAGATGTTGTTTGTACAGAAAAGGCCAAAGTAGCAAACTTAAAATACGACAAAAGATTGTACACATAATGAGGACATAAGGAGTCCCAAAGGTTTATGAGCTATACATTAAAAGAAAGATGGCCACTCCTCAATGATGGGTTTTCATTGTGATGTTGGTGAAGGGATTTTGGGTCCAAATCTATTTAAATAAAAGCAAATGGAATACAGTAGGATGCATGTAAAGTGACCCCACCTTCATGCTTTGTTTAATTTGAGCTACTGTATAAGTGTGTTAATATACACCCCCATCAGTTCAATATCTCTTTTTATCAGCCATCTCAAAGTAATACAAAAGAGACAAACAATGGCTTCTCTGTCGCTGTGGTTGGTCTGTGAAGAGAGCGAGCAAGAGCGAGGGGTTATTCTAACACTGCGTTTGGCCTTACACAAAGAGAGTGATGCCTGTTCCCTTTTATAGGCATCACAGTAGCTCGTCCCAACAAGCGGGGGGGTCAGATGCAGACATATAAAGCAGCAGTTTGGTCTATTCTCTCAGTTTGTGCTCTCATACAGTACTGTCTCCTCCCCATATTTCAGGAGGAATGTTTGCTTTGCACAGCTTTTGTTTATATATCTTGAATTTGCCTTTGTCCTTGAATGGCCCTCACAGTGCAATGACAGACAGCAGCAAAAATTTGAAAAGTGTACAGCCCAATACCGGACTATACGTAAAAGACACAATCATTACTTTTAGTAATAATCAAAGATGTGCTAGAAAACACATCTCACTCTAGTACTTTATGCTGCACCAATAAAAAACACTAAACCTAAGGCATTATTTTACAGCAACAATGAAAGGAATCCTATTTTATCATCTGCAATGAAAAATAACTTCTTAATACTTGTTGATGTCTTCTCTTGATATTGTGTGTGATGTTCTGTGAGCTGTGTGAGTAAATGGGAAGTGTGTGTGTGTGTGTGCGTGTGTATATGGTGTTTGACTGCTGCTCTGTTGTGTTTGTGGCTCTTGATAAAAGAACCTTGATGTTGTTCCAGTGGTGTTTCAAGCCGGGGTCCAGTCAAGCTGCTCCTCTCATCTCTACCTCTAATCTCTCAAACACAATCTGACTGTTCTGTCTCTGCTCTGATTAGACTGCCTGGCTCCTCGCTGTGAGTCGCTGGTAGAGCCATAAAGTCTGGGACAAGGCATGACCAAACTGTCGCCATACAGTACGTCTATGCTGCCTGGCTTGTGACATCTTGTGTTTACTGGCCATCAGGAACAATACTGTTAAATGTATTAGACTAGCAGTGTGTGTTGTTGCTGTTGTATGTTATTTTAAATGTTTTTTAGTAGATTTGCTCTTAATCATGTAAGTCCCATTAAAGTGTCAATTAACCCAATCAACAGAAAACTCAAAGCAAGCGATGCGCACCCATACATGGTTAACATTCAGGTTTAGGTTTGGTTAAGTTTAGGCACAAAAATGACTGGGTTAGGTTTTAGGAAAGATCACTGTTTGGGTCAATATTCGTACTTGTTAAATTTAGGCAAACATCCTATGTGTGAAATTGTGAGACTAACAAGGCGATGGGACCTGTCGATATGGTTACAATAATAAACACATGGTTAAGGTTCAGAAAATAAAACATGATCATGTTTTAAAGTTACTTTGTGTAGGAATTTCTCCCATCTAGCGGTGACAACCAACTGAATATAACTTTCTATCCCCGCCCATGTTTTAACTCCTACAGTAGCCGTATTATTCCAAGAAGTACGACTTCAACAGTGAGTGATCGTTCCAGAGTAATACTAGTTTTACGTTGTTTTGGTACCATTTCATTGCTAACTTCAGCGATCAGGTTCCCATTCATATGCAAGCTAATGTTAGTAAAGTATCAGCGCTATCGTTATTCTGTATATTGTAAAAGATTAATAGTGTAAGGCAATGTTTGCAGCATAAGAGAGAAGCAACATAGGTTTGTGTTTTTAATATATTACTCTGAGAAGAATGAACAATGTTAATGAAACCAAATTAAGCTCATAGTATCTCCATCGTTTACACACAGCTGTTCTAGCTGTTAGCTGGTCTGTGTCACAACTGCACATGACGTGAGTTGTCTTGTGATTACGTTTATGTTACAAGGTAGACAATCTTTTTTCATCACTGACACGAGGAAAAGTATCCTAGCCATCGTTCTAGCATTATGTACAACCATGCCATGTTAGCCAAGCAACTATAAAACGTCAAAATTACACAAATAGGCAGAAATAGCTTTTTAGAAGCAGGCAACTTTGATGTCTCTTTTTAAAAATCCTTGCTCCTTATGAGCTTTTTCTATCCTGAAAAACCACTTCAATATTCATTTTGGTCTTGTTGTTTTGTCTGTCGCGTTGTCATTTTAATTCTCTTTTTAACTTCCTTGCCGACTCCGTTTCATGTCCTAGAGAATAGGAGTGATCCTCCATAACAACAGGTTTTCAACAGTCGCAACTCGTGAGTAATCATTTCTCACTCCCTGGCGTTTGTCACGGCGCCACTAAATGTAAGAGCGCAAAATGCAGAGGTGTCCCTCTTTGGCTAATGCATTTTAAAGAGCAAGTCTCTTGTATGTATTATGAATGATTCAGAATGGCAGATTCAACACCTACAAGAATACTTTGATTAGTTGGTGGAAGTAATTACACACAAATGAGTACATATTAAGAATCAACTCAAAAAAATTACACAATGGAGTTTTAAAGAAATCAATGTTTGCGGTTTGAAATTGGATACAAACTGCAAACTCCTGTGTAAAAGTCTGGAGTTTTGTTGGAGTACAATTTAAAATCATAGTGAAAGAAGAAATGTACTTATCAATGGTTTCTTCTTCCCTATTTTCTTTACAGTAGTAGCGGCTTTAAACGGATGCGTGATTTATGTACTGTATGAAACTGATTCTGTATGCATGTTAGCCTATGTCAAAAGTAGAAATGAATCACCAACCACAGAAATAGCCTCCATCACCTCATCTTGTGCATTTTACTGTACTCAATACAGTTCACAGGGACACTAAAGACAAAAAGTAAGCAAAAGACGCACACTCTAAAGGCAACAGACTTCAGAATTTACTGTAACTGAAATTTCGTTTCCGAGGAAAAACAAGTGAAAGCCCAACTTTAAAAACTGAAAGAGTTTAACTTCATTGCGTGCGTCTCTTCCTGTGGTGAGTCACTTTTAAAACTGCCAGTGGTTAATCAGCGAACCATTTCCTCTAGAATTGGGGTGATTTCAGGGAAACAAAAAAAAGTCAATTTTCCTCTCTTTGAACACAGACAGTGAGGAGGTACAGTACTGCACAGGCAACATTATTTTAACACTTGCTTACTGCTGTGGGAAGCAGTAGGCAGCCACAGATGTTATGGCACCTGTGTTGCAACCTATGTTATGTGTTTACTGGAAAAGTGCTGGTTTCATGCCTCACTGGATTTGCACTAGCATTTGTACTCAGGAGGCCAGTTTATGGGAAAATGTGTAAATGTCTTTGTTTAGCATGAAAATGCAAAATACATACTACAGTGTCTGCTCCACTCAAGGGATTTCAAGAACATTTCAGGACTGAAATAAACAGGAACCAAGGAGCTGCTAATACTGAGGCAAACTAACTTTAGCAAAGCTTGTCCATTCTGCGGCGCAGATTTGTCAATACATGGGAAAAGTTATGCAACTAAAACCACTTTACTACCACTTTTTTAGCTTCCAACCGGAAAAATGTGTGCTGAAAGAGACCTTGAGCCACTGAGTGGGAGCCGTTTTTCTCCTTGTTAATTCCCCAGGATTGGTACTTGCTGAGGCAGCACTTGCTTTAAGCTAAATGCTAACATTGGAATGCAAAAATGCTTAACTGCTGATGTTACTCAATCACTCTCCTCCAGGCTTTTCTTGGGATTCAACTTTCCAGGTCAACGTCCACCTGTGTGCCTGCAGGCTACGGCCAACTCAGCCCCCATGAACTCCATGTCTGCATACAGTACTAGAGTAAATGGATTAAGGTCGAGGACAGGCAGCCCCTCACCAGCAGGAAACATTAGCAGGCCGACAAGCCTTTTACTACACAGCATTACAAAGTAGCTTCTCTCTACCATTACGCATGTTCCCCAGAGTCAGCATTTTCTTGATAAGCATGCTGCCCCTTCTGCACTTTCATGCCCGGGTCAATTTCATATTTCTGATTGATATCAGGCAGATTAACTGCAAAATGTCACCAAGAGGGCATGTGGACCAGGTGGTAACTACATTTAATTTAGCCTTTTTTAAAATACCAGTCCATTTATTTCTTGCCCTCTGCTTTGTCTTCTCCTTTTAAAAAACACGTTCCTGTGTGGTTACCTGTCCATGCTTGACATAACATCTGTACAAACCTCTCCTGTTGTGTTCCAATTTCTACTTTTTCGTTAAAGCCAATGTTTCTCAGGACACTATTTGGAGCATCGTGGTATTGCCACTAACTAGCAGCTTTAGTCACACATTAGTCAACAGGTATATATTTAATCAGGAAATGTTTTGGAAACTTTCAAGACTTTCAGGAAAACTTTGGATCAATGTTGGGTAACTTCATTCTTCAAACACAGGGAAAGTATAAGTTTGAAGGCAGTTTCAGTGAGTCTTCTCCAGAATAAGTTGTGTAAGTTAGAAGAAAAAAAAACAAGTTAAACTTTCCTTACTGACTGTAGCTGACCAGACAGTGAAGCGCTCCTGATTTCATGCATACCTAATACCTAATACCATCAGTTTGGAATCAAAGTATTTCAATGATAAACAATTTTATGTATAGGTTCTGACATTCAATGTGGGGATTCTTGTTGATGAAATTAAATTTAGCAGAAAAAAAACATGATATTTAGATGAAAGGTTTTGTCAACCTGCCAATAAAAGAATATCAGCCTAGAAATTACATTTAGGAACAAAAGTTTTCTCTAATTGAGTTTCCCATGTAGGAAATATCAGTCCGTTGGATCCTGTCCTCCAAAAAGAAAATCTGCAAAAGCAACCATACTTATGGTAAAGTGAGAAAGCCTCTAAGTGTGTGTTGAAACAAACAAGAAACTAGTGTGACGTTCATTTCTTGTTTCCAACTGTCAATAGTGGCTTCTTTATAACCATTACCACAATCGTTCTCTAACTTTTACAAAGTATGAAAGAAACTATGCATTTTGTTGTAGGAGGAGCTTTTGGTCTGTTTAATCCCAGCAATATAATACCCCTTATGGTTCATGGGAAATGCTAAATAGCATCACAAGCTAACAGGATGATGTTAGCTCTAGCAAGTGACTCTCACTTTCAGTTATGCTTTCACATAAAGGAGCTGTTGAGCATGTTTTAGAGGTTAAAATAAATAAGATGAATTCAGGGTTGTTTAAAATGTATGTTTCACAGTATTTGGAAATGAATACCAATAGGGCATGTACAGAAAATAACAAAAAACAAAAAGTTTAACATGTATAAAAAACAGATGTATAGACTGTGTGTGCTCCCCTGGCAGCTCAAAGTACACAGAGGATGCAGCGAGATATAATATGTCCATAGCATTGTTCATGAACTGTATTGCATCACATTACATCCACTGTGTGAACAGAGCTATCATGTATAAATATAGTCATGTATGCACCAGTTGGCATGGTAGGCTAAATCCACACTCGCAACACACTTGTTGGTTAAGTGGATGTGTCCTTAAGCAGCTGAAATGTTGTGCGTTGGAAGATTTATATTAGCCCAAATCCACACCCTTTGTCCCCAGAGAGACAGAGAGAGAGAGAGAAGCCATGTATCTACCCTAGACCGTTACAGTCTATGATATCTACATGTTTGTGCTCTTGTACTGTATTTCTGTGCTATGCCAGGCCTGCACTATTAGAACCAAATGTTCTCAAAAGCGGAGAGATATTAAAATCCAAATTTTTTAGAGTTAAAACTGGGGTTCAAAGTTGAGTTTTGTTTTGAGGGTTAGGTAACGTTAGGAAATGCTGAAAGCTCTGGGTGTGGAGGGGATGTCTTGGTTGACACGCCTCTTCAACATTGCGTGGAAGTCTGGGACAGTGCCTAAGGAGTGGCAGACCGGGGTGGTGGTTCCCCTCTTTAAAAAGGGGGACCAGAGGGTGTGTGCCAATTATAGGGGTATCACACTTCTCAGCCTCCCTGGTAAAGTCTACTCCAAGGTACTGGAAAGGAGGGTTCGGCCAATAGTCGAACCTCGGATTGAAGAGGAACAATGCGGATTCCGTCCTGGCCGTGGAACAACGGATCAGATCTTCACTCTCGCAAGGATCTTGGAGGGGGCCTGGGAGTATGCCCAACCAGTCTGCATGTGTTTTGTGGATCTGGAGAAGGCGTATGACCGGGTCCCCCGGGAGAAATTGTGGGAGGTGCTGCGGGAGTATGGGGTGAGGGGTCCCTTCTCAGGGCCATCCAATCTCTGTATGACCAAAGCGAGAGCTGTGTCCGGGTTCTCGGCAGTAAGTCGGACTCGCTCCAGGTGAGGGTTGGCCTCCGCCAGGGCTGCGCTTTTGTCACCAATCCTGTTTGTAATATTTATGGACAGGATATCGAGGCGTAGTCGGGCGGGGAGGGGTTGCAGTTCGGTGGGCTCGGGATCTCGCCGCTGCTTTTTGCAGATGATGTGGTCCTGATGGCATCATCGGTCTGTGACCTTCAGCACTCACTGGATCGGTTCGCCGCCGAGTGTGAAGCGGCTGGGATGAGGATCAGCACCTCTAAATCTGAGGCCATGGTTCTCAGCAGGAAACCGATGGAGTGCTTTCTTCAGGTGGGGAGTGAGTCCTTACCCCAAGTGAAGGAGTTTAAGTACCTTGGGGTCTTGTTCGCGAGTGAGGGGACTATGGAGCGTGAGATTGGTCGGAGAATCGGAGCAGCCGGTGCGGTATTACATTCTGTGTATCGCACCGTTGTGACGAAAAGAGAGCTGAGCCAGAAGGCAAAGCTCTCGATCTACCGGGCAATTTTCGTTCCTACCCTCACCTATGGTCATGAAGGCTGGGTCATGACCGAAAGAACGAGATCCAGGGTACAAGCGGCCGAAATGGGTTTCCTCAGGAGGGTGGCTGGCGTCTCCCTTAGAGATAGGGTGAGAAGCTCAGTCATCCGAGAGGAGCTCGGAGTAGAGCCGCTGCTCCTTCGCGTCGAAAGGAGCCAGTTGAGGTGGTTCGGGCATCTGGTAAGGATGCCTCCTGGGCGCCTCCCTAGGGAGGTGTTCCAGGCACGTCCAGCTGGGAGGAGGCCTCGGGGAAGACCCAGGACTAGGTGGAGAGATTATATCTCCAACCTGGCCTGGGAACGCCTCGGGATCCCCCAGTCGGAGCTGGTTGATGTGGCTCGGGAAAGGGAAGTTTGGGGTCCCCTACTGGAGCTGCTGCCCCCGCGACCCGACTCCGGATAAGCGGATGAAGATGGATGGTAACGTTAGGGTTAGCTGACGTATGTTGAGTTTCAAGTGGTAAATATAGAATGAAGTGCCTTTATACCCCACCCACCATCACTGCACCCACACACTTGTATTCTTAACATCTCTCCTCTCTGTGTGTCTCTCTTTTTCACTTTCTCAGACACACATATGCACACGCAGATCAGTTGCTGTGTGTTGGGAAATGATTTGCTTTGTTGTTCCCATGTGAGTGTGTATCACAGAACACAACAGAAGCTAAGACAGATGAATACACCTGGAACAATGCACCAGCATTATTCCTTCAATTACATAAAAATACATAGCCTTCATGTGTTTTGAGTCTTTGGGTTAAAATACACAAATTCATTGTGATTAGTGAAAATGTACATTCTAAATAACACTGATCCGTTTCTTCACTGTAAAAAAGATGTGATAAATGCAGTCAAGTTGAAAATGGTTGAGTTTTACCAAACAGGATGATACATACATACCGGTCAAAAGTTTGGGGTCACTTATACATTTCCATACCACCACATTATAGACAGAATACCTGCTAATTTGGGTGGGGGGGGCTGATCTTTAATGCAATACCTACATTGCCCATTATCAGCAACCATTCATCCAATGTTCCAAAGGCACATTCTGTGTACTAATCTATCATTTAAAAATAAAAACTAGAAAAACATTGGAGAACCATTTTACTATTATGTAAGCACATAATGTAATCTGAAAACGGCTGCCCTGGTTAAAAAACAATGCAACTGGTCTCAGCTGGCATTCTGTCTACAATGGAGTGCAATGGGAATTTCTATGGGACCCCAAACTTTTGACCGGTAGTGTACTTAGGTTACATTTCTTAGGTCTACAATGAATTGAAAGATATGAAAACCGTCTTGATTTTCCTCCCTCTCGATCTCCAAATTATATTCCCAAAACATACTGTATGTGATAACCATGGTGGAAGGCCCTAAATGGATAATTGCATATCTTTCCAGAGAGTGGGAAGACCACGGATGCAAACAGTGCCGTTCACTCAGTGGTTTGCAGGGTGGTGTTCCTGGCATTTCCTGCATGCGGAGGAATTCTAATGGCAGCAACACGTTAAATTGATGTTCTTGTTTGCTTTTTTTCCTTACTGTATATAAATACTTTGAATGGCAGAAAAGAAAATTATGACCATACGTTGTTTTTAAATGGGGTTGGATTTCATGTAAATCTGACTTTATCTGACCATATCATGTCAGTAGATGTTGTGCTTTAGTAGTGCATATTCCCAAAGGAAATTATAATTAACCAAATTATCACAAACCAATTCACATAGAGTGAAACTGGAGCGTCTAGGGCCCCTGGGAGAATATTTTCACCTACTTAAAGCTGGGTACTGATAATAACAATAATGATAGCATAATTATATAGCATCTTTACAAAGTTACAAAGTGCTTTATAATAAAAGATAAAGGTAAATGAGATCCAGAACGTAAGATATAACAATATACAATAACATAAATAGTTACAGCATATTTAATTAAAATGTACACTCTGTTTTGTTAGTAATCACTACACAGAGGCCTGTAACACACAGACACACACACACTCAGGACCTATTCATGCACATATAGAGAGAGATGTCAGAGTAGGGGAGCGGGGCTGCCAGTGCTAGACCAGCACCCTGAGCAGTTGAGGTATGGTGCCTTGTTCAAGATCACCTGGCAGTGCCCGGGAGGTGATGTGGCATCTCTCCAGTTACTGAGACACACTACAAACGTGGACTTGAACCAGCAACCCTCCGGTTCCCAACCCAACTCCCTATGGCCTGAGCTACTGCCACCCCGTGCACCGAGTATTTACCATTGATTAAGAAAAAACTGAAGTCTTAAGAAAAGATTTAAAGTAAGATTCTGACTTTGTCAGCCTGTGATCCTCAGCCAACCTTACATTCACACACACATTTTCCTATTCAAATGAAGGACATTAGTTGGCTCTACATTGGCACACTTGGTTAGGAGAATGTTTGTATCTGATTTGCATATCATTGTGGTCTTCTACAAAATAAACATGCAAGACACTTTTGCATATAAATCGTGATGTTTATTTAACTTCAATAATGTACCAGATTGGTGTTGTGTTGAAGGCTTTTCATTTCTAGATATTATCAGATAAATTCTTTGCAAAGCGCAGTAACTACACATTTTGTCAAAGATGACTTTAGACTTCTAATGGGCTTTATGACATATGTTCTGTCTACTTGTGAAAAAGTAGCTGGGTTCAATAATGTCCCGTTTCGGAGAAACAAGTGTGTCAAAATTGCAGTAACTACAAAATCCAATCTAATACCAAGGCTAACCGCAGTAAGTGAAGTTACAGCGTTCTGGGGTTGTTTTCGTGGGTTTGAAATTGCAGATATTGCGGTCTGGTTTGGTAGCCTTCTCCAGAAGGACATTGTAATACTGTTTGTCCTGATTGCAGCACTCCCTCACATAGAAAAAACAAGCCAACCAGCTAGAACAGCATGAGACATCACCATGGCACGATCTCGAGGCAAAATGATGGTTGAACTCGCATTAATATCCAGAGGGTAAGGAAGATAGCAAAGCACCTAGCAAGGCAAATGATTACTTTATAATCATACTAGCAACCTAAGTTACCGGGTAGCCAGCTGCTAACAATCGTAGACTGCTAACAATACATATATTATAAACATTTTAGCCTACCTGCTAACTTGAAGGCAATATCCACCATAACAACTAAATGATAATCCAATAATCGCGTTGATTATTCTTGATTCAAACATCTCTTAGGCAACTGATCCAATTTTTGTGACAGAGGTTACTCCTGCCTTTGTAATAGTGTTTTAGTTGTTTAAGGTCATCCACAGGCAGAGTGCAGTATCTGCATTTTAGGGGTCAAAGGTCACATCAGTGGTCTTGTCTTCCTAAGAAGGCTGTTTTCAACTTTACAATAAGGTTCAAACAGAATTAACAACTGTGATTAAGGTTTAATGATGATTATTCAGGATTAATATACATTAATCAAGTGGTTATCTAGTTATGGTTAAGTAATGCTTATATAGCATGCACAATAATTTATATATGTTGGGCTTTAAGTTAATGTCTAAATGAAGACGAAGGAACAAGCAAACCTCTGCATGGAGACTATGGAGTCTTTCTCTGATCTCACCCTCACCAAAGTTAAGTCATACGTTAGGAGGATGGACAAATACCTTAATTAACAATTAAACCCTTAGTTGATGTTATCAAGGCCAGGACACTCTTGAAAAACATGTTTTTAATCTCAATGAGTCTCCTCCTGGTTAAATAAAGGTAAATAAATAAAAGAGTATAAAAAATAAAGTGTCAATATTTACCTAATGTTTAATATTGTATGATAAACTGTAGTGGTTTATTACTTTAAAAACTTATGTTAATACTAATTAATCAATCAATACCTTAGTTAACATTAACAACATTTGTTAATGATATTTAGACACTTTAGTTAGCTGTTATTTCCAGTTTAGGCTTATTAGTACATTAACTAATGTTAAAATAGACATCTTAGTTAACTGTTATTAACAGTTAGTCAAGGCTTATTACTGCATTAACTAATGGTAAAATAGACATCTTAGTTAACTGTTATTAACAGTTAGTCAAGGCTTATTACTGCATTAACTAATGGTAAAATAGACACTTTATTTAACTGTTTTCAAACAATTAGTTGAGGTATTAACTAATGGTTAATAATGCATTAATTACCACAATACCTTAGTTAACAAACAAACATGAGAATTTTTAATAAATGTTTATTAGACACCTTGTTTAAGTAATTAACGGTTAATTAATGCTCATTAATGCATTAAGTTATGCTAATCAATGTACCCTCATTGTAAAGGCTTGGCTTTGACTTTGATTTCTGCATACATCTCAGTCCTCATCAGGAATAACAATTTAAGTAAATACAACTATAACCCTTTTTATTTATTAAATCTTTGAACTCAACACTGCTCTGTCCTCTCTGCATTTCTCTAACTCCTGACACAGATTCACTGAATGATCTCATTGCAATGCTTCTACCATCTGGTATTATAAAGGATCTGAAAGGATTAGTCAGTAATGGCTGCAAGTGTAATGAAGGGTTTTGTCAGCTTTGTTTATTTTTTCTTTCTTTTTTGTCACAAATACAGTATAGAGTAAGCTTTATGGAAAGACGCCACAGTATTGATGAATTGTTATCTGAATGTAAAATAAAAACTTCTTGCTGACTTGATATTTCTCTTTGATATCTACCATCCCTGTGCTTCACCCCACCTGACCAAATCCTTAAACATACAGTATATTGTGTAAGAATTTCTTCAATCTAGCAGTGGTATTTAGCCATACAGGGTTAAGACTCGGGTTTAGGTTTGGTTAAGTTTAGGCACAAAAATGACTGGTTTAGGTTTTAGGAAAGATCACGTTTTGTGTCAAAATTCGTACTTTGTTAAGGCAATGGGACCTGTCGATATGGTTACAATAATAAACACTTGTTAAAGGTTAACATGTTTTTAAAGAAAACATAATTTGTATATGACAGCCAACTGAATGTTACTGACTAACAAGGCAATGGGACCTTCCAGTTTAATGATAGATGATGGTTACAATAATAAACACTTGGTTAAAAAGCATGAAGTGAGTTGTCTGCCAACAAACAAACGTGAACATGTTTTAAAGTTACTTTGTCTAAGAATTTACCACACAACCATGCTATAGTTAGCCAACAATAGGCTGAATTACCTGTTGAGAAGAAAGCAGGCAACTTTGGTGTCCCTTTTAAAATCCTTGCTCCTAATGAGCTCTTTACATCTTGGAAAAACCACTTCAATATAAACTTTGCTTTTTTTGCTAAGAATCAACTCAAAACATTACACAATTGAGCTTTAAAGAGGATGCATGCACCAAAGCGGAAGAAGAAGACAGCTTACACATGCACTTCAAAACTAAAGTCATGAGATGTTCCACACATCCAATCAAGTCCCATGACACTGTGGGTAAAATGTCAATCAGCAGTTTTTCCCTTGCAGTTTTGGATTTACAGCATTATGGAGATCTAAAACTAAGCTCACAAACACAGGACACAGCTTTGTTCTCTGTTGGTCTGTGGTGAAAACATGGGGTGCTGAAATGGTAAAAAAAATGGAGGTGAAGAAACGTCACAGTGAGAGTTCTATCATTATCAAATAAGATAATAGCTGCCCAGCAAGCAGAACATCCTGTGCAGTAGCCACTGTTATAGCTAATGATTAACAACATGACCAGCTTTGGAAACACAATTTAGCCTCACACATTGGCCTTGGGTAAATCTCACTGTTTTCCACAGTCCAGGTGAGATACACCTTACTTCCTATCACAACATGGATTGAAAGATACTGACCTGAAAAGGCATTTATTACAATGATTCATTTACTATGACACAATTAGCCTAACATGATTCATATTGAGGTAAGATATGGAGCATTTTGTCTTTATTTAAAGAAATATTGTCAAGGAAAATTCACTCCTGATCTACTGGTTCTTTTGTGTTAATAACACTAACGTTTCGTTCCCCAAGTTGAACTGAAGTACTGAAGCAATTTAAGGTCTTTACAGTTATAAAAATGCTGAACATTTTGGCATTTCTCAGTTGTGTCAGGGTTTATAGCCAGAAAATGTAATCATTTCTACTGTCCATAACCTTTTCTCACTGGGAACACACACGTAAAAATCTGTGCCAGCGTGTTTGCAGCAGGAGAAGAACCCAAATTCAGACAAAGGTATGGTGCTTTAAAATAATACAATTACTTAGGGCGTACAGAGCCCAAAATAGGCAGGACATAAACAAAACTCCAAACATCAACAAGGGGGACAAGTAGAAAGAACCAAAAAGGGAGTAAAAACAGTAACACTGAAAACCAGCATACCATACTGTAGTCTTGGCCCCGGGGAGATGACAAGCTGACAACAAAGGAAGCACACAGAGTAGGCCTAAATACACAAGGCAACAAAGGTAGTAACAAGGGACATGTGACATGAGGGCTGATGAACAGGTAAAATACATCAGGGCGGGGCAGACAATCACAAAGGCAAGAAAAGACACAAGGCAGGCAGTCAAACAAGACACAAGTGAACCTACAAAATTAACAAGACACTTAAAAAAACACAGGATCATGACAAAGTTGGAGGTATAATCTAGTATAAACATAGTTAACGCACGTTTTTTGTGCTTAAAAGTGTATGAAACATCCTTACATTCCACTTGAAGCCAAATTGTAATTATAAAGATATTTTCTCATTGCCCTACTACTACTACTTCTACTACTACTACTATTATTGAACTCTTCATGCTTTGATCCTCATTCACTCATTTATAGCCGTCATTCCTACCTGCCATCTCCCGTTTCCCATGCTGCCAAAAGTCTGAATTTGTATGCAACAACATACTGTAACTGCACAATCAGCTTTCTTCCCTTATTCTATTAACCAATCAGATGTTGGACACAGACCTTTTAAATGTTTGTCATTTTTAAACCATGTTCTGCACAACTCTCCACTTACCCGTCCCCTCCATATAAATGCAAGCCTGAGGTTTTAAAACAATGTATGTGTTTGTGGAATCTGATATTGTTGTCATTTCCAACTGATTTCATTGGGATGTTAAAAACAAGTACACACTTATTTTGCTTAATTTGATCTCTTTGGGACAGTAAGCCACCATGCACAACACGAGGACCCTGAAGATAAAGCACCTTTATGGAATTCATCCATCATTCATTTATTTACCCTTTAGCTTCTATGATAAAGGCCTAAAGCTCCACCCGACTTCAACTTGACCTGAAGTCTGCTTAGCCCAAATTATTGAGAACACCTGTATGTGCGTTTTAAATTTCCACAGGAAGCCAGAGCTGGGAATGACGTCACACCCAAGTTGAATGTGTTCCATTTACAAGTCGGATATTTCATTGTGGGGTAGGGTCTAGCCAGGTTAGCCATTGTTAGCAATACCAGTTGATAACAACAAATTACGTTATTTTTGTGCATACAAACACTAAGACACATGTCCGCAGATTGAAGTTGGACAGGACTGTGTGTACAACTAATGAGAGAGAAGTGCTTAAGATGTATATTACTACAGCTTTCACAACTGTTGATGCACCAGGCAGCCATGTTGGATTTTTAGCTCAGGCTACACTGTTGTTGTCCGATTTCCAAGTTTGGAAATCAGAGGTTAGGGGGGAGCGTTTTCGACTTTGACTTCGAAAAATCCATTTTCCAAATACAAATGGAATGTGTCATCAGCCAGTGGATGCAGATAATGTCTGCATTTCCTTTCTAAATGAAAGGTTTGCTCAGTGATGTGTTTTATAAACCATCTATAATGGTCAAACAGCCTTCTGATTTGCCTGCACCAATCACAGCAAAAGAGGGCTTGGATTGTGTTAGAGTAACGAACAGATGGACACCCGGGACCAAAAGTCACAGGACCCAAGGACATCGCTGCCAGGATCTGGGCATAAAAGCTACAAAGCTGCTATTGTTCTAAGAGGAACCTCGAGAAAACAAATGACAAAGAATGTCCACCACCCCTCCCCTTAGATCAAGAGTTACTGTAGAAGAAAAAGAAAATTCTGGGTTTAGAATGTTAATCATTTCAACCAAAACCTTTCCTGGAAGGGTTAATTTAATTTGCATGTGTCTACTCTGCAACACACCATGTTGTGCATTCAGTCCAAGAGCCTAATCCCAGCAATATTTGTTGATGCAGAGGACAAATGTAAAATAAAGTTACCAGTTTATTCTTATGCAGTTTTATTTTACTATATTGCAAAGGCCCTGCTATAAATCCTACATTTGAAACAGAACCAAATATATTTTTAAGATACCGGTTTAAAAACTGCCTAAACCAGGGTCACAGCATCATAATGGGATTGTGTGTTCATCTGGTTGTCATTTAACCTGTATGCCATCGAGGCCAGCACCAGGATTTTAAAACTGAAGTTTCCAAATCCCCACCCGACACCAGAAATACTAAATATTTAATAGAAATACTAGATATACTAAATATTTTAGGTATTTGCATTCTTCATATTATATATATTGAGTTAAATGTTCAATTATATTGTCAAGGTGTTTTGTTTTTAGATGTAAAATGGAATATTAAGTCTAAAATATGCTGCACATCTCCATCTGTCAACACCCTCAGTCTTCTGCTTTAGCCACAAAGTACTGCAACATGGCCTTAAAGCATTTGTAATACCTAACATTGCATGGCTGATCGCCTGATCAAATAGGGTATGGAGTGGGAAAGTGTGTGTGTGTGTGTGTGTGTGTGTGTGTGTGTCGGTTTATGTGTGACCATGTAGATGCCATAGTTGATAAAGGGGACTCTCTCCAGCCTGACCCAGAAGCACAATGTCTCTGCTGCTCAGAGACGTCTCAGGAATTTCTCATCATAAACTTGGATCCCAACAGCAGTTTGTTGTGGTTTAGATGACCTCAATCACCCTGTGTGATGCTTTGTCTTCCTGTGTTTACAATTCACATTAAGGCTTTCTTTGGAATATGTATGGAATTCTTGATGATATCAGCCATCATTCATCCTCCACATTGTTGTAGAAAATACAAATCAGGAAATTAGTGATCTGTCATTACCTCCATGTTGTTGGTGCTGAAATATTTCACAGAACTGTGGTTTTACTTTTTACATTGTTATCTCATGTTGTCACAATAACCATTTTGTTTTGTAAACAAAGGGTTTCCTACACACTAGCTCTATATGAGAGCAGTGGGACACACGTTTGCTGTTCATAAGCTCAGTGTTTAACATAACTGACTTGTGTGTGTGTGTGTGTGTGTGTGTGTGTGTGTGTGTGTGTGTGTGTGTGTGTGTGTGTGTGTGTGTGTGTGTGTGTGTGTGTGTCAAAAGCTGAGATTCCAACCGTTAAACTGCACTATAAAAATACATGTAGCTGTGTGAGTGTTACTACTATTCATCAAGTGTTGTTTCCTGTCCTGTAACGTCTCACTGGAAATGGAAAAGTGTGTGTGTGTGTTTGTGTGTGTGTGTGTGTGTGTGTGTGTGTGTGTGTGTGTGTGTGTGTGTGTGTGTGTGTGTGTGTGTGTGAGTCTGACTCTGCAATCATGCATTGAATTGAGTCTTGGCTCTGTTACCCTAAACAGCATCGCACATTACAGATGAACTGCGCTTTAAACACACAAAAGCTGAGCTGCAACAGCATTATAAAAATGTAAAGATCTGGAGAGAAATATTCAAAGCAATATACAGTATAACATATAGTTTTGTATAATTATGTATGGTTTTTGGCAACATTTGTGTCTTTATTTCAGATCCCAGCATTTTTAATGGAAATCCTCAAAATAAAATTTGAGTGTCAGCCAATACCAAGGAACCAATCTGACACCAATGTGTTAAAAACTACATATGTTTTATTATCTAGTTAGTCAGTCATAACAGAAAAAGAACATATATTAACTACTTTAAAGTAGGCTTTCTTTTGGTCTAATTCAAAGGGTCGGATCTGTGTATAAACTCCAGTACTTGCCCATACCAATACTAGCTTTTTAGGCGGTATCAGAGCAACAACCTTCAACTAACTCCACGAAAGAACAGCTAACAGATGCATCTTGAGACACCATCCTCAACAGCCTCGCCCAAAGCCCTCTCTCAGACTACCTAAAAGGCTAGAATTGCTTAAAGGCATATCACTCCTCGTACCAGCAACAATTTTCCCAATCTAAACATCGTGACTGTCTGCACCACGCCAATCCAGACCTACTTGGTTGGGTATCAATTTCTTTATCAAATTAGTCACGGGCCTCCCCTGTCCTTCTGCCTCCCATTTCTGCACCACTATGTTACTTAAAGGCCTACGGAAAAAAAACTGCTCTTACAGCAAAAATGGTTGCCACTCAGATGACTAAGGGTGCTGGTCATCTCAGTCCTATCGCTATTATATTTGCAATAATCTCAACGACGCCGTCAAGCTCCAGCCCAGTCTCATGGCAGTTTGTGGTCAAATTTGGTCAGGTCAGTTTTTGTGTGCTGGTTAAAATTTTTTAATGGGAAGCCTGTTTTGTGATGGACACCAAAAAGTGTCTTTTTACTAACCAACAAGAAAATTGTGTCCCGCATGACATGTACACAAATCAATTTGTGAAATGGTCAAGTTCGAAAATTTTGACATGGACACGTAATAAACAAGAAAATCATGACATGTACTCAAATCAATAAATCAAAATAAGTGGTGTGTGACCAGGTTGCAAGCTCACACACAAATCAGAACAATTAATTCTCACACTTGGTCTGAAATCTGCTGGGGTGAAAGCACCTGAGACGGAACCCCACACTGAGTCTCACTCCACCCGGTCTCCAGTACATCCTAAGTACTGGACCAACCAAGCAGACAACATCTCCTTTGCAATCTCACCCCAATCTATTCCTCTGTTCACATTCAACATAATCAAGAACTCATTCAATCTTTAAATGACATATTGTTTTGGCATGGTCCTTGCTAGTGGAATGAAATAAATCTTTATACAACATATTGTTGTATAATGTTGTGTATGATGTTGTCTTTAGTCATCAGTGCTACTCACATCATGTGTGTATCATGTTGCATCCAGTGTCAGCAAAGTCTTTCTGTCAGTCACTACTGCAATGTGAGCTAATTTAAAGTGAGGAAACTTGATCCACCCCCAGATGGAAACCCCAGTCAGGCAAAACATTTCTTGTTTAAATCAATTGTTTCATCTGAGCTTTCTGAGTGCAGCTTCCCTTTCATTCCTCACTCTCTTTTCCTGCACCTCATTAGCAGCAGTGTGTGTGTCAGTCCCACTCTGATTAAACCTGATACACAAGCATCTGGATGGCAGCAGTGCCAGCCTATTCTCTACAGACACCCTTGGGTGATCACTGGACAACAAACAATGCCTCACTGACCACCTGAGACTTTGGGAGGTGGACAGAAGAGACACCTGAGTCCTGGCTGTCTGTAGGCTTCCTCACACCCGCTGCTTTGTTGGTCATCCTATCCCGTCTTGATACGCCATCACCATTAGGCTAAATTAGCACCTGCCCTCTGTTCTGTTGACACAGTCATTGGTGGGGGGCTTGAATGTACGACAGGCAATTAACTCTAACCCACATCTGACCATATGTATGCATGTATTCAAGTGTATGACATTAACCTCTGAGAAAAATGAAGTGATCCCCTCATTATATTCAGAACAACTGTGAGGTAATGTCAGTGCATAGGGAATCTTTTTTTGTCGAGGAGAGTGGTGATGATGTGATGATGATCCATATTTAAGCCTTAAAATATTAATATATTCCTTCTGCTATAGCAGATAATCACATAGGAGGAAATACAGCAACCCAATTGGGACAAATGCATCAGTCTGCTTTTGAAGGCTACAGTAAAGTAAAGAAAAAACATGGCATTCAGTGAACCTGACTTTATGAAAATATTTGGCCTGCAACTATGTCATGTGACTAGTTTGTTCGTTTCTTCACTTTACTAACATAGAGATTGTGTAACTCTGCCTGTGGTTTTGGCAAAACCTTTAAGCCATAACTGTACCATCAAGAGAACCCACCTAGAGTTTCAGTAATTATTGGATATGAGTCTAAAACCACAAGTTTGATCTCCTCCGCTTCGGTGAGCAGTTTGGGGAGAGCGAAGAAAGAGACAACACTGAAAACATAACTTTAAGTCAGACTTCCTGAGTGTGTGCATGTACAGCATAATCATACGTGAACCTCAGGATTATTATTATTTATGAGCTTAGGCTTGGTGTCCATTGTTTCCATGGGGTGACCAGCTGTGGGTCTGTTACACAGAGGGATGTAGAACCTCCAGTCATGTACACAGCAGCCCCCCTTTTGTCTTGGCCTGGGTCATTAGAGGACAGCCTGGGGACTGCCCCCCTGCTGATTGGAGACCCCACACCCATTACACACACACAGACACACACACACACACACATACATGTACACACACAATACAGACCTCTGACAAACTGCCATCTGGGATCCTCTTGTTTGGACCCTTCAGTAAACATGACGTGAAACACGAAAAAATAGAGCGAGACAAAGAATTGGCATGTTACGTAATAGGAATGGAGCAAAAGTGTGATCTGGGTGACTGACGACATATGAAGTTATTCTCAGTTCATCAATTAAAATGATCTAAACAAGATCTCTTTGCCTAACTAGTAAATGACTAATATTAAAGAGCAACCACCTGCTCTGTCCCAATAATTCTCTGTAGTATGTTCATTTTATCTGCTTTTGACCACCAGTTACTACTGATGTTACTCACATTCTGAATACAGGTGTAACTGGTCTGTGTTTACAGACTGACAACAGTCTGACAGACAGTGAGTACTATAGCAAACAAAGAGACTTGTCAGCCTGATCACTGTTTTGATAAAATAGACAAGTAGAGGGATACAAATTTCCATCCTTGTAAGAGTGAGGTATCCATCTTCTCATGTAACTCTTGGCGGATGAAGCATACTAGGAATGTACCCCAGAAAAGCCTCTTTCCGACCAGGTAGTTCCAGGAATGTAGTTATAGGAACAGTCCACTTCTACAGTTCTACTAACTACTCTCCGCCCAAAGCGGTTTTGCCATTTGCATTTACAATGGTCAAGTAACCATAGGAACTGGTAGGAGGGGTAAGGGAGTGACGCAAGCACGGCAATTGTCTTTAAAGCATTGTCATTTAACTTTAGCGCCACATACAACAATAAACCAGTGAGCAGGAGGCCATATGAATGTTCCTGTTGTGCCCTGCAGGGAACCTTATAACGGAGTTGAAACGGTGGTGTTTAAAGACTAGGCTGGAGTAATTAACAGAGAAACACAGAAGACAAAGGCTCCAGCGTAAAATGATCCTCTGCATCAATCCACTTTTCAGAGTTCAGCATTCCATCCATTCTCGTAGTAATTCACATTGTCAAATAATGGCTTCTACAGATGGTGCGCTGTGGGGGCGTGACATACTGTATAAATTGGACCAATCAACATAGACCCAGGTCAAAAGGGAAAAGGGAAAGGGAAAAGACCGTGCCCTGAGGTAGGAGCTGAAAGAGGTACAGGAACTGTGGTCAGAGGAACTTAATAATCCCCAAATTGGTCCATTCACAACATGAGAAAAAAAGAGTTCTGTGAACGTTATGTTCTAAGAACTGCAAAAATCGAACCGGTCGGAAAGAGGCTAATGTTAAATTGTTCCTATAAAGGAAACTAATGCTACTGTGATGATCCTGCTATTAGTCAGCAGTGTCTGTTTGGTTAATTGGTTGATTATGTGATGGGCTGCAGTAGTTATCAATGCCTTCTGGAGGCACCAGAGTCTGGTGCTCCAAGATTGTAAATTTGGGCTCTGATACTCTCTCACTTAGACAGGGACCCTCCCTGGTGATGTGGCAATTTTACTAAGACCCTTGGTTATCTTCTTGTTTTGTACACTCTACCACATGTACAAAAGCCACAATGTCATCCATGCACACCCTAAAATACTGATCTTAGTGACGTTCAATTTCCACGGTACAGTATGTGTTCCTTTGTTATGCTTTGCAATATAAGCCCAAGTGCCAGATTACGACATATACCTTCACAGGGAACTTGTGAGGTTGTGTTTTCAAATAAGAAGTAAACATGATATGCTTGTTATCCTTGTTAGCCTATCTACCACTAGGCTATATCCACTAATTTTGGTTTATTTCGCCTACCTGAAACAAGGTATTGTTTGGTTTTCAGGCACTTGAAGAAATGAGTTTGACATTTTGAGAAGTATACACGGATCCTGGCCTAGTTGCATTAGCATTGTGTCTTAAGGTAACCAAAGTTCCCAGCAGCACCTCTGAAGATTTATTAAAAGCCTAATAAAGCCTCATATTAACTTCAGATAAACTGAGCAAGACATGTTTGCACAGACCAAAAACTTTGGTCCCCCATCTCTTCCCTCAGAAGCATGTCAGGAAGGGATCTTTTGATGGCTACTATGAAAATGAGAAATGATTACAGCAAATAAAGTGTTCAATGTTTACATGAGCCTGTGAGTATTAGAAAGATTATTAGACAGAAAATGTAAATTTATGGGCCTAAGTATTGTCACCACAGTAAACAAGACACATCTGAAAGCATTGTATATTGGCAACACAGCTGGCTACAAGTGTGCCTCATTGGTATTTAAAGTAATGCACTTATAGTACAATTTTAAGGAAGCGTTCTTGTCCCTTAATTGAGAAGCCTATTTCCATTTGTTGCTTCTTTTTATATGTCAGTATAAAGTTAATTGTTTTACTTTATATACTACAGTAAGCTATAAAGTAATTATCTCCAGCTTTACCAGGTAGCCTACAACGTTAAAGTGATGAATACATGAATCAATACATTTACTCCAATAGTACACATCCCAATATTTTTCAGTCAGTTAATCAGAGACCATAGTTATAAAAAGAAATTGACTTATGTAAAGTGCAGTTATGGAAATATTCCAATTTTAGTAATCCAGCTAGGTATCCACAATTCACATTTTTGAAAGAGTCTCCTTAACTGTGTGTGTGTGTGTGTGTGTGTGTGTGTGTGTGTGTGTGTGTGTGTGTGTGTGTGTGTGTGTGTGTGTGTGTGTGTCTGTGTGTCTGTGTGTGTGAGAGAGAGAGAGAGAGAGAGAGAGAGAGAGAGAGAGAGAGAGAGAGAGAGAGAGAGAGAGAGAGAGAGAGAGAGACCTAGTGCCTCGCGCCGCCCAGAATAAAGAGCGCAACGTCATCATCAACATTGAGAGCGCCGAGAGGAAGAAGACAGTCCCGAGTCTGGAGAGTATTGAGTCGCTGGCGGAGTGAAAACAGCAGCAACATCACACGGTTAAGGGGAAAATACGTTTTTTTAGCCGCCGTCAAGACAGTCGCATGGATTTATTCAACTGGTCCGCCATTGTTTGGGTGACGAAGGACGGCTGAAAACAAGTGAGTTAACCAAGCCCCGGAGGAGTTTTCAGATTTTACTTGAAAGGAGAAACTGCGTTCATATCACTCGCGACAATGTAACCGCTCTCAGAAGTAACGTACCAAAGAGTTTACGTTAGCTGACTAATTGCAACAAAAGTGTCACTTAGGAATACGTTTAACGAAAATGTCAATGTGGTTATAAGGTACGCTTGTGTAGCCTAGCCACTTTAATTTGGAAGATAACCAAAACTCTGAAAATGAGTTAAGCTAGTAACAACAACATGAAACGCGATATGCTACAGCAATATGAAAGCAGTAGGTCTAACGTCAACATTAAAGGTACAGCTTTAGGCTACGTAACATTTAGGCGAGGTCTAGTGCTCTATTGAGTAGCCTAACGTTAGTGAAAATCGATTAATTGGTCGAGATAAATTGAATCAACAATTTTGATGATTAAGGCATTTGTCAATCCAAAATAACAGTCACTGGTTCCAGCGTCTCAAATCCGAGTAGGTGCGGCTTTTCTCTGTCTTTGTATCATACAAATTACAAAGTAGCCCAATAATTGTTTCTCACCTTAGGCTAATGGAAATTGTTGCATTTTCCATATTGATTGAGACTAAAAAATAGATTAATTTATGGTTTAAAAAAAAATCATTAGGCAAGTTGCTGTCCTGGGCAGGATAACATTTGCAAAGTTTACCACACAAAGTGCTAAGTGACCCTTAAACCTCCTACACAAACAATAGCATTATATGTTGGAGGCAGGAAAGCAGGCAAACGTTAATCCAATATTTGAAGAAGATAACTGAGAGATAACTGGCTGTCCGTTGCTTGGTTTCAGGTAGCCTAACCTACATTTCTGGAAATTTAAGATACTACTAGTACTACTATAGTCTTCATGATTTCTTTCTCTCTCTCTCAGAGATGCCATATGTGCTCTCCATGATAACAGGTTTTTTTTTTTTTTTTTTAAATCACATGAGCAACATTTTCCAGAGTTGTGTGCGTGCAGTGTCAGTAGGCCTGCTATGTTTAGACAGAAAGGTCCAAACCACACTTTGGATGAGTAACCTCCATCCAGCCAAGGGTTAGTTTCTGTCTTGCTGCTAAATCGTGACCAGACAGTAGGCCTAATTATTATTAAGCAACTGACAACAGAAGTGTAAATTTCAGGAAACAGTCTGTTTTTCACTTGTGCTGACCCCTTTTCAGATTGATTATGGTCTTGAATTTCATACGACTTCATATTGAAAATACAATCTTATGGAACCAAACAATTGGCTTGGTAGTCGGGGTCAATTTTTACCATCCCAAATTATATGATTCCATATACAGTATATGGTATCATGGTGCGGCTAGTCTGTGTTTCTGTATCTAGTCCCTGCCCTGCAGCATTAGTAGTTTGTGATACAAGTAGCCCAATGTTCATACATTAAGTCTTTTGATGGTTTGCATCAGATAAAGGAAATTAAAATGACACGTTGTCTGTGTGTAACTGTGGTTTTAGATTTTAGCGAAGAGCATGTTTGAAGGTTGTGACTACAATTTGTAGCTAATTTTTGCTCAGTATTAAGTTGCTATGCTAGAGAAAGAGGTGCTAAATATCTTCTAAAATTTATATTATTTTTCATTAACTTGTTCGGTATTGTATGGATTTTACGGTCTACAGAAGAGGTTAGTTTGCCAAATGGTTTAATGGAGAGTCTTTGTTATCTCAAAGTCATGTTGCCACTCAGACACAACCAACACTCTGAGTCATTTCTCCACACAATGTGTACAATCCTTACTTTTTTTGGCATCTTAGGCCTTTTATTGGGTAGGACATCACCCAGGTGCCCAGAATCCTTACTTTTACATTTACTGATGTTCTCCTCCAGCTCAGTGAGCAGGAACCAGCCCCAGTTTCCTCCTCAAGGACACTTTGACCGTCACAAGATGTACATTCACCTGTTGATTAAATAATCAAACCTGTGACCTTTTTTTTTTACATACTGAACATTTTCTCTGCCCACTCTCACCTTTTCATTTTACCTAATCCGCGCCACCTACTAAACCACTCCTCAATACTAATCCACAAATTCCTGTCAAGGGCTGCTTCTTGGGGTGTTTCTTCCTAATGGTGATCAAGAACACAAATGTCAAAGGCAGGTCGACTATTTATTTGATGGATGTGCCCTTGATTTTATTTAAAAGCAGAAAACGGGCTGCTTCAATTGCAGGCTGGGCCTAGTTGAATGAATTTGGCTAAAGTGTTGAATGAAGTACTGCATTGCACTTGAAGGCTGCAGTTGATTTAAAGATCTGCCCCTTCATCAGCCAGCCTCTTATTTCAAGGTCAGTAATTCAGCACATCCCCAATGGGAGACCTGGAGCTACCCAGAGGTGCTGCTTATTATGGTAACATCCCATCAAGTCTGTACTACAACCACATTGTAATTTATGTTGGCACAGAAATATGCTCTGTCCTGTTTAGAGAGACTGTCGCACAATCTCAAATCGTATTAGTTTGACACAGACCCAAGCGGCAACTTCCTGTGCTGAAAAATGAAGCCAATGGGGAAGCTCCAAAAAACTACAGTTTTGAGTATCTACTTGAGGTTGGCTCCAAAAGGGAGTAAATCCTGGTCTAGAAATCTAGACACACCCTAGCGGCAGCAAATGTAATTTGCAGCTAGGGTCAGTCTAGCAACTCTCCGTTGTTTTGCGAGCTGGAAAAACCAAATTGTGGTCAGGCCAATCACGTTGTGTATAAAGTCGTTGGGCGGGCTTAACATATAGACAGCAGAGACAGTTCTGCTTAAATTCCCTGCTACTTGAAAATAAAGAAGATGGCTGCTGCTGCTGGCGAACAGCGGCCTTTCAAATCAGCTTTGGCCAAAACTCTGAAAGACTTGGAGTTAAGCACTGACATCATTCTTAAAAAAGGAAGATGTGTTTGGAGTATTGCCGACCGGATACGGCAAAAGTTTAATCTATCACCTAGTGTTGCTCTGGTTGGTTGCAGCGCTATCCTATTGGGTGCAGAGGGAATTTGAAAGACGACCGTTTATCCCGCCCCTCGGATTAAGCCCAGCCAATGGTGAGTTCCCAAACCCAACATCTTGATGTCAGGTAAATCATCCCCCCCCCCCCCCCCCTCGCTGCGGGTCAAGGACTCTCTTTCCACTTTGTCATCAAGATGGTGACCATTTAGTGCGAGTAGGGTCCATTCAAGTTGGTGGTTTAAGACACAGCCTTGGTCTCTATGAAACTAATGTAACTCACCTTTTAAAAATGTATGTTGTCTTTCGCTTTGAGTGACTCTTGGCAGAAAAAAAGTGAACTACATGTATTCATTTTTGGCTCTTTGGAAATCTATAGATGACATCACTGAGACTATGTCCAAATTTTAGACAGTCCATGTTCGACCAGTTTAGAGTGAATGGGTTTACCTGCGTGTTAACCTGAGCTCCTTATAGACAAAATGAGCACTGTCTGTATGATTATGATACAAACATGGCAACATGTCTACAGTTGAGCAGAACGGCTAATTAAAGTGATAAACATCTCCTTGTTAATGCTGCTTACTTTGTTGTATTTAGCAATTACATAAACAAATAAACTGGCTATATACAGGGATAGCATTTGTCTACCTAAACAACCAGTAATCAACCATCTCTAATGTTCCTCTTGGTTTTGGTTAATCTTTAAAGAAATTCTCATGTCCTGCGTTGCCACCAACACAGTCACCACTGTCTGTTCATGAACTATGAAACTCAGGATAAATACTCCGTTTTTCATCACATTCATAACATTAGTGAGCGACCAGAGCAGAAATACTTTTATTTGGTTCACTAGCTTTTACCAGCGATTTCCCTACGTTTTTAAAGTTTTTATCTTAACACAACCGTCTTCTGCAATTTCTTTTAACAGCGGCTTCAGGCTCACCAAACTTCATTCAGAGACAAAAGGCTTGATGAAACTTTATACAAAAAGAACTGTTCAAAAAACCTTAAGAGTAAGAAAATATACAGTATTTTGTACACATGGCAGCCTATATAGTTGACAGAGATCTGCAATACTTCAGGATGCCCTATTTACCTGCTTCCTGTGCTTGTTGCCATGATGTGAAATGGGCTTATTCATAATTCCAACCATATTCTCCTCTTTCTAATCCACCCATTAACTTCTCCATGGTTAAAGTTTAACTCAAAAGTACAGACGTCAAGAATGACCACTTTGATATCCAGGCCTACTGTATCACTCTGATAGCAGGCTGATTCTCTGATGAGATGCTAGTTAAACAAGAGAAGCAAAGGGAAAGTCAGACTACACAAACCAAATTTGATCACTTGTCGATCCAGATATCATTTAACCCTCAAAATAGAGCCCGGGTTGAAGGGCCAGATTTTGGTTCTTTTTCTTTATCACCAATAATGCTTATAAGAAGTCTAAACCCAAAAGTGTAGGCTGTTATACAAAGTCGGATGCAGCTGCTGCTTCTAGAGTGCTTGGCTGCCGCCGTTCCGAGGTCCATTAAAACCAGCTAACAGGGATATGCTGCTGCATGAATACAACTAATCCATAATGTTACAGTAAATGTTCCGACAGCAGTAGCTCCTGACAAAGGCAAATACATCAGTGGGTTTAAACGCTTTATAGGCATTAAGGGGAAGATATAAACTGACACTAGTATTGCCTATAATTGCCTTTTTCTAAGTGGTACCTTGCATGGGTTCAGCACACAGAAGCAGTCTAAAGTTTCAAACCATTCGAAGTAAATGCATTTAGACAGTAGGACTAGGCCTGGGACAGTAGGAATTTTTTCTAGCGGTAACTGAGAGTAGCATACGCGTGCTGCTGTGAGTAAAAAGAGTTAGCGAAGTGAACAATAAAACAACAAGCTAGAGCTTCTCAAGACACGGTGACTTTATCTATTGTCAATACTGCCGGTAAAGTGAATGGCGTTGCCCTCTAAAAACATTTGCTTAAACCCCATATTCTGCTCATTTTCAAGTTCATAATTTGATTTTTAGGTTGTACCAGAATAGGTTTACATGGTTTCATTTTCAAACACCATATTTTTGTTGTACTGCAGATCCTCTTTTCACCCTATGTGTTTAGGTCTCTGTTTTAGCTACAGAGTGAGACATCTCACTTATATACAATCTTTGTTGGGTGTCGCACATGCACAGTAGCTAGCTAGCTAGGTAGGTAAGGTAATCACATCAGCTAGATAACTCTTTCTCCAACTTTGGTCAGTACAAGGCAGGATTAGCTGGGAGACTTCTTCTAAACGAGGGACACTTGTGGAATACCTGCAGAACAGGGACATAATATGTGTACCTGGATCAGCTTTGGGAGTAGGAACATTTGAAGGCAGTTAGACTCCAGACGTGCTAACACAGTATTGACACAAATATAAGAACACAAAGCCACTCAGCAGAGAAATCTTTATTTTATTTTTATATTGAACAATTTGCAATCGTTATGCAGTTTTACAGTTGCTGTTTTTCATATTCATATGGTAGCCTGGAAATTATGTTCCTCCTTTCTGTTAACTGTCTGGCAATGACAATGAGATGGGTACACTGAGGCAACCCTCAGTGTTTGTGCAACAGGATATGACCGTTGGAGTTAAGCGGCATGTGAGCAGTGGCTGTGACACACCAAGATGCAACACAGTCATGAAGAAAATCATCAGTAATTCCACAAGCACAGTACCTCCCTGAAATGCAATGAAACGTTAGTAGAAACCAAAGTTAAATTAAAAATATAAGTTCTCATTGCTTATGCCAGAAAGTTGGTCACATCATTTTCCTGTAACTTTGTTTGTACCATTGTCTGCACTCTTCCTCTCTCTCTCTTCCCCATGCCATCTCTGTACCCCAAGTTCCTGAGGATGTGTAACATGATTATTTAGCCGTTGGTAGTTAATAATCCACACGTGATGCTAGACATGATGTTGTAAGGGAGCCAGTTAGACTTCCTTAACTTGTTTCTAAAAGGCTCTTTACAAACATAATGTGATTGCCTCACCATATACAGTAGACATGTCAGTATCCTGTTTTGACATGTGCTCATGTGTCGTATCATGTAAGAAGATAAGAAGTACACCGGGTGAGGCCGAGTCAGTGCTCACTCGATGACATAAAATAGACATTTTTAAATTTTTATCAAGAAAGCTGGATTTAAAACGCTACCTCACAAAATTTGAGATGATTCATATCCTCACTCTGTTTAAAATACATTTTATGCAACTGCAAAATTATTTTTATTAAAATATTATTTCTCTCTGTTCGCTTGTAGCTACTTAAGTGCTTCATTTATTATGGGATTTATCTTCAGAGTTGCAAAATACTCCATTAAGCAGCTTAATGATTCTCTTCCTGAATGCAGCATTAGTTGCATTATTACTGTGAACAAAGCCACTGCCTGTGTGTTGTTTTACAGTATTCTGACACTCACTACTTAGACTGCCTCACCTTATCTTACAAGCTATCAGTTTGTTTTCTTGTTTGTGTTTTTTTTTCTTATCAAGATGTACTCGGTAATACCCAGAGACTGTACTTCTCTGGGGATGTCTTAGCCTTTCTGGAATAAATGCTGTCATTAGTTGCAATTTCCCACTGAAAGGCTTAACAACCACATCCCCCACGTCTGTAGTGAGGCTTTTTGTCAGTCCATTTAAATCTATAAAATTGCAAAAACTTTTTTTTTTAGTTGCTTTTAATCCCCAAAAAGCAATTCGTAAGAATAAATACTTCATAAGAATTTTGACTTTGATAAAAAAAAAAATTGGATTGCATTGCAGTGTCTGCTTTTTTAATATTTTGAAGAAGGGGAAAAAAAGGCCAGGCAGCTTTATTTGTATAGCACATTTCAGCAACAAGTGAATTCAAAGTGCTTTACATAAAGGAAAAATAAAATGAACAAAGGGCAGTTAAAAACAGTTAAAGTATTTAAAGAAAAAATAGTTAAAAGAAACTTTTATTTGGTTGATTCTCATCAACCCCATCTCCAGCCACATCAGGATTCTGTTTTCAAGAAGAAAATACCTCCCTGGCCAGCGCTAGATGACAGACAGATGTGGGTGTGTAGGTGATAACATGGAGCATTTAGAAGCTAAATAGCCACATATTTTTCAAAGGAGCTGGTGGAGACCAGTGCATAGCTAGAAAAATGTATGTTAATATTTGCTAAATGTGTAAGTGGGAAAATGTTTTCTAATAATTCGGTACCTGATGATGATTATTCTAAGTAGCTGCATTGGGACATACAGGTTAATTCTAGGTTTGAACACTATTGATGTAATATGCTTTATAATGCCATTAATCTTAATCCTGACTATTTGATGTGGGTATATAAGTACTCCTGCAGTTATTTATCTTGAAGTACAATCATAACGGTATATACTAGTACATGACTTTGCAGCTTGAAATATGTACACATTGTGTTAGGTTAGGGGTTTTCAAACTTTTTCAAACTATTTGTAATCAAGAATTTTCACGGGCCACCTCCATAATACACTAAATAAAATATGTCTACACACAGTCCTACCTGAATTAATCCGCACCTCCTCTTAATAGGATTACTAGCACTAAAAGTATAACTGGTCATCGCATCAGTACAACAGGCTTGTTAAAAGAGTTTACTGCACACACCGGATACCACATTTATTTATTTATTTATTTATTTATTTATTTATTTACTCAAGCTCCCGTGGGCATAATCAGGCTCATTTGAACAACAGGTTTATTTCCATAGCAATGGAGTATTAAATATATACTGTAATAAGAACACTTGTATATAGTTAACATTTCTAATTGGGATTATGGGAATTTCCTGGTAAAATGAAGGTTAAAAAAACTATTTTATATTTTATTTTACTTTTCCACGGACCATCTGCAGTACCTTCAAAGACGGTGGTGTTCTCGCAGGCTGTGAACAGACGGCCCAACGGAGCTCATTCTCTCAGTAACAGTAAACTCTGTGGAAGGCGTAGCAATGTCATTTACAGTTTCACAAGTTACAGTATTCCCAACATCAACCATGCACCGTGATGCTTTCACAGAAATAGATTGGACTTGGCGGTTACAAAGTCAGATTACTAAATCAAACGTTCACTTATTGATCAAAATCAGTAATGACAAAACAATCACTTATTGATAAAGCGCACATAAATTTTCTGCCCAGACACCCTCTAGCCCGCATGTGTCAAAACTCAAGGCTCTCGGGCCAAATCTGGCCCCTCGCAGATTATGAGCCGGCCTACATATCACAATATACTGTAGGTTCTCAATACATTTTGGCCTACCTAGCTTTTGTCACTTTTTCTGACATTTTTGGGCGTTTTTTTTTTTTTTTTTATGATAGGCAATGGGCTTTCTCCATTTTGTAAACTTTTATCACGTCAAAGGAGGCCCAACATCTTTTGGCTCAGGCTCTACAGTTGACTGTAGGTCGCGTTCTTTGTCTCAGGCACATGTTGGCCCCATGTATCCCTTGTTTAAGATCGGTTATTTGCTAAAATTCTGTTTAATCCACTGCATGGGCCCAACAAAATTGAAGTAACGACAGTGTACTATTAAAGTAAACCTATTGTAATCATGAGCACTTTATAATTTCCTTGGGAATTTATTAACACCTTGAAATACACTCTTTTTTTCCCCTCCAAATTTCTTAGTCCACGCTGTCGGCAGTTTTACTTCGCTGTACAAAGGTCTGCTGGGAGACCATAATACACATGCACACATAGATTTAAAATGTCTGACAGCTTTGTCAAACCTGTTAGTGATGCCCTGAGGTAACAGCGAGGGAGAGCAATGACCTTTTTATGGTGAGAGGCAAAAAAAGAGAGAGAGAGAAAGGGCGAGAGGTGGGGTTAAAGGGAGTGTTTGGCTGAAACTATTTTGCAAACAGGATTACATTATATTAAATGTTTATTCAGAAGCTGTTTTTGTGCGTCTGACTAAAAAGAATAAAACAACCATAACCAGTTTCAAAGCCAAAGAAATCATCGTGTGACTGGCTGTAATAACTGAAGTAGGACCTTTTTAGCCCTTTTTGTGATATTGTTGTTGACTGTCGATATTTGGTGGGCAGGCTCCAGCTGCAGATGGGCCGTCTCTCGGTTTCAGTCCTCCACGCTATTTATGGTGCTCTCTCTTCGCACCATGTCGCTATTAGGACCACATTCCCTCATGGGGTAACGTCCTCTTGTTGCGTTTACTTAAAACTGGTAAACCTCGTGGTGCATTCAAGGTTATTGTAAAATGCCCTTTTCTCATTGTTTTTTGTCTTTTTAACAGCAATTTACTGGTGGAAGAAGTAATTATTGGTCAAAGTTATTACTACTTTTTTTTAAAGGTCCCATGGCATGAAAATTTAACTTTGAGGGTTTTTTTTAACATTAATATGAGTTCCCCCAGCCTGCCTATGGTCAAAATGGCGATAGGTGTAAATCGAGCCCTGGGTATCCTGCTCTGCCTTTTGAGAAAATGAAAGCTCATTGGGCGATCTGGAATCTTGCCCCTTATGAGGTCATAAGGAGCTAAGTTACCTCCCCTTTCTCTGCTTTGCCCGCCCATGAGAGACATCTTGGCTTTCAAATGATCAAAGTGGCAGTTGGTCAAGGCCACACCCCTAGCCTTCACCATGGGGCGGGGCTACCTCTTACATTCAGAACAGAGCAGTGGGCAAAAAAATGCTGGCAAAGTGAGAGTGCAGCATGAGCAGCAGCTCGCAGGGCTCTACCCAGCGTCACCTATTCTGGGGGAACTGAACCACCATCTAGCGCTGACCTGACAGAGCAACACGACCGGCAGTTTGCAGTGCACAGCACACACTCGCCTATTCTGGGGTATAACTGGGGTAAATTCTGGGGTTCAGTTTAATGTGGATTAGAGCAGTCATTTGCCCGCTAGTTCACTTAACGCCTCAGTTTATTTTGAATTACACTGCATTCCATATTTCAACTAAAAGCCCTTGTCTAATTCCAAGTCCTGCCATTATGTTTGGCTAACAGAAAAGCAGGTTGTGCTAATCAGTGTTGCCTCATTAATTGTGTTCTCAGCTGTGTATGCTGAAAATTATTTCCAGTTGAGAGTTGCTTTGTTCACCTGATGATTTATTGACAGCAGTTATAAAGTCCCGATGGCAGTGAAACAACCCAGAAATTATTTGAGATGTCAGGAAACCCTACATGCCTTTGACATTTCTTGGTAATACTTTGTGGCATGTAGTGATGTAGGTGGTGGAGAAGGATTGCAGCACATTAACTTGTTATTAGCGAGTTTCTGAAATACAGTCCTAGATTTTATTTTAGGCAGATATTGATTATTTGAATATTTTTTTTTTTTTTTTTGTTTGTTTATTTTATATTTATGTTAAATATGTTTTATGGGTGTACGTTTCAGCAAGGCAAACTCTACATAAGTGTTATTGCGGCAAAACCTTATCTGATTTCAAAGAACTGTGAACATGATACATTCTAAATGGGACTATTTCTAAATTACCTCACTCCTTGTTTGTTGTTTCTGTACTGCATTTTTGTGTGGATTGGCTGACATTATACACTAATACTGTTAAATCTGCAGGAAGCTGAAGCTGAATAGGGACATACATTTCTTATTTTGCTTAGGTAGGTATGTTGTGAATGAAGTGATTGCAAGTGATCGACAGTGTGCAGGATTATTTGGTCTTTCAAACAGTAACATTAAAATGCATTTTTAGTAGAAAAGGGTTAATACAAAAAAACAACTTTGTTAAAAAGATACCTGTCACGTTTGGGTGTCATTTACAATAGAGAAGTAGCAGCCAGGAATTGAATGTGTAATGTCTCTAAATAATTCAGACTTAATTCTAAGAAGTATGTTTCTTTTGTAAAGGAAGAAGCACATGCAGAGAGTGAACTCTAGACTACACAGTATTTAGATTTCGAGTCAGTCAGTGAGTGCATTCAGAAGCTATAGACAGACATTCCAATGTTGATGAACGCTTCTACTTTTTTTTCCTTTAACATTTTTTGGTGTTGGATAATCTTTAAGTGAATATTTCAGATGGAACGCCACACAGCATATAACAAAGCCATATCACCTTTCACTGACTGCCGATCCCTCATATCTGACCAGAAGAACCAGCGGTTTAATGATTAACAAAACCTAGTTGTGTGTATAAAGGGGGATTTCAGTGCTAATGATTATAGATATTTTTTTTTTTGTGTGTTGCCAGTGTTTGACCTTTTACTGTGGGTTGGTTTCGTAATTGACTGGTGTTTATTCCAGATCTTGCTTGTTTCACAAACCTCCTGTTGGTGTATTGGTCCAATGCCATGTGCATGTACTCGTAGTCATACAATTACTCCGATGTCACCACACCCGACCAGCAATTTGACTATAACTTCTCGGTCAATCGGGTATAGGTGACCGAAGAGTAACAATGGCAGCTGTTCAAAAAAAATAACTAGGCTCTTGCCCAATGCATGATTGCACTTAACGACCAGCCATTGTCAGTGGTTAATAATACTGGGTTTCAACGTCTTGTCCGTGTACTGGAGCTGAGAGATTCCCAGCCGTCTCCACATCACAGAAACCATGTTTCCTAAGCTGCTTTGGTGCTTATTTGGAGTAGCAGTGTTAGCCCACTGTCTCTCATCAGCCTAACAGGCACAAACATGAAGAAAGCAATATTATAATCTGCTCTGTCTGCATGCGGTTTTAACTACCTGTTTTAACTACCACGGTGCTACGCTGCAAATAGCGATTTTTAGGCTAATACGAAAGCTCTCGGTGTGTAGTCTGTTTGTTTGCCACAAGTCTTTTTAAATTTGAGTAGAATCTTGTAAACTTAGCTGCTGGCGTAAACAAACCATAGTCTCCACTGGATCGGTAAATCCACATAGGTACTTAATGTGCACGTGGATGACGTCAGTGGACTTTGCGTTCTTCATTCTTTCAGAACTTCACACAGTATTTTGTTATTAGGAATTATAAGATTTATTTTGTTGACACTAGCCTGGGGAAATATTCATACCCAGGCACTGAGTTTTGAATGGAAAAGGGCATGGTACTTAAAACACTGCTTTGTTCTACTTGACAACAATGTGTCTGAAAACAGCCTTGTACTCCGGGGGGAGTTATTAAGTAATCATTTCGGTGCATCCCTAGCTATTAGCACACTTCCAAGTTATGTCGACGTTGTTCTGGACATGCTTCACAGAAAACTGCACAGACGAGCATTAGTCCCCTCAGCATCCCTGATGGATGTGCATGCAGCAGCATGCCTACATGAGTAAGAGAGGCTAAAAAAAATGTCTCTAAGCCTGATGGGGGGGGGGGAAATGACATGGGTGGGCATAAATGTCTGTAAACTGATGGAAATCTCTGAAAACAACTATTAGAGCAGCCTCTGCTACCTGTGGTGGGAAGGAAATATGTGACTGTGGGTCTTCAAGTAAATGCAGCAATACCTGTTGACACAGGTTGTTTCATCTGTTTTTCAGGCTCGACCCTCCAACGCTCCACTCCCTCTCACCTTCCTGACCCTCGCCCCCATTGGCTGTGTTTCCCAGAGGGCGGAGCCAAGTATGGGGTAAGAGAGCTGAGAGGAGACACCAAGACGACACAAGCTGAGGAGGCCCTCTAACCTGCAAAGGTAAGACGTCTATTCACACCTTCAGAAACACAGGCAGCATATGATTCAGTAACACATTCCTTTTGTCAAAGAGTGAGTTAAAGTGACACATGCATAGAAGTCACATTACATTTAGAAACACCTTTCAATCTGCACAATTGTTGACATTAAAAGTGTTTCAACTTATCAGTAAATTTTGGCATTTAATTGTTTGTGAAGATGATTACATTTGGAACAGTGTGTTCAAGAAACTGTCCAAATTTCATTTAATTTAATTTTGTACCAACCAGGGATGATCGATGCCGGTATCGATAAAGTCACCCGTGTGGCAACACGTAAACAAACAACGAACGGTAAAGTGTGTGGGCACCGACTGGACTTCATGGTGCATCAGGTGCAAATAAAACAAGTTTTCAAAGTCATTGTTGTAACTGTAATGCTGTTACATTACAGTACTCGTATATGTACTCTGTATTGGAAAGTACCCAAATGTTAAGTACTTGAACTTGGTCTGAAAAAAAGTGGCATCAGTCCATCCCTAGTACCAACCAACGCCTGACTCCATACAGTATTTAAATTTGTCCAATCGAAACCCGGAAACTCATTTAGATTAATGCTTAAACTCAGGGACGCAAACGGCAAACCTGTCCCTTTTTAACCTGCCACAGCCATTGTTTTCTGCTCTCTTAAACCCATCCCCCACAAAGGTAAGATGACTTACCTCACTGAACCTTTTTTATCAGATGGAAACACACAATGGTAAACCCAGCCTGGCATTGTCCAGTAAATTACTACCGGATGTAATCAGCCCTGCTGTCTGTGCTGATTTAATAAAACAAAATACAGCATCAACGTCCATCTGGCTCGGTGCTGTTCTTAGCTTCAGGATCTAGCTTGCAATATGTAAAAGGTTAACCTAAAAATATAATTTCCAGATTATTTAAACATCAGTTTATTGGTTGTAGAAAAATAAGACCATCATAGTTGAATTTGATATTTGGTTTGTTGCGCTCTGCTTTTTCCCTGAGTACCTTCGCACCTTCACCACATTGTACACATGCTTTCTAGTCTCAATGCATCCATCTACATGGTAAACTGTAGCTGAAGTTGAAGTCTGGTAATAACCAAATGCAAAAAAGAAAAACAGATTGATTCTATTACATTGAATTTTCCTGTAGATTTACTGGTCAAAAGTTTGGGGTCACACAGAAATTTCCATTGCACTCCATTATAGACAGAATACCAGCTGAGATCAGTTGCATTGCTTTTTTAACCACAGCAGCAGTTTTCAGATTACATTATGTGCTTATATAATTAGAAAAGGGTTCTCCAATGTTTTCACAGTTAGTTTTTTAAAATGATCTCAGATTAGTGAACAGAATGTGCCTTTGGAACTTTGGAACTTTTGACCGGTACAGTACACCATGATGCTTTTTTAAGTTAAATTCACTCCAGTTGGAACGTAACGTATTCCACAGACAGAATGGAGGAGGAGGCAGCTCAGTTTATAATTGAATTAAATTTAAATTAAACTAATTCACCTTTTGATACAGGATGTTCATTATTGATTGAATTATTTACAGGATATGTGATTAACAATTGAATCATGTAGATTGTGATAGGGTGTATAGGTCTTTACCAAGCTTGTTATTTCATTACTGAACTAAGAGTTGCGTGGATTTGAAGTGAGAGAAGACTGTAAAAAGGAGACGGGTGATATAGGATAGTTAAAAAGCTATATAGATGGTAAGGTACAGCACACAAAGTAAAAGCAAGATCAGCTAAGTTTCTCATTACCATAATCCAAACAACATCATAGTCACTATAGGCAAAGCCAAATTAAGAAATGTGGACTATTCCTCATTTAGTAAATGACATTTAAAACATGTACACTCTTGTGTATTTTAAGTAGACTGGCCTGTATTTGACTGCAAATAGCATTAGTAATACTGATGGTTTCACACACTATTGCTAAACCCACTTAAGGCAGTTAAGGCAACTAAAGGTTGCTCTGCTTTGCCTCCTCACTGCTCTCTGGTACTTTTGTATTTTCCTATATCCGATTCCCCTTCCTCATACATCATCATTATTGATTATGCATTACCACATACATATGAAACAATTGGCATCTCCATACACTAAAAAGTCAATCCAGCACAAGATGATCCCCTGAGCAGAAGTTTTCCCTCTTCTAGGGTTATGTTATTTACAAGCGCTTTGTGCAACTATTAAGTACAAACATGCTGTGCTTCCTGTTGGGCTGCTTTTCAGTTTTTTGTTTTGTGCACAAGTTGCAACAAGACCACCGCAGGTTTAAACCACAGCAGCAACAAAACGGAAAGGAGTTTGCAATTGAATATTGGAGGGAAATCCCTTAACACTTAAAAAAAAATTAAAAAATAAAAAAGTGATGAGTAAATCTGCTCTTTTCTTTGGCATTAAAACTGGAATGTGAGTTTAATTTCCATTAGGTTTGGGCGGTAATACGGTATAGCGCGGGGTCTTAAAGATAGCAACGGTATCAGTTTCCATACGTCATTAAAAAAATGCATAGACAAGGATTAAATATTACATCATTTATTTAATGCTTGAGCCATACGTCGTCATTTTTAATTAATCATGGTAATACTGGGAAGGAGGAGGTTTGACAGTATCAAATTTGGATACCGCCCAAACTCTAATTTCGATGTAAACGGTTTCATAGAAGGCCAGATTTTAGATTATTACAGCCGTTATAAACCTAGCTGATCCCCTTTTGGGGAGCATCAGCTAAGAACCCTTGTTGATCCATTCAGGCTGAAACAAATGCCTTCTAACCAGCCACAGATGTTCCATCAGGCTGATGCAGGTAGGCGTATGTTTAGCCTTGCACTACTGATGGTTAATTAGACGTACGGATGCTGTGGTCTTGTCAACATGTTTTTCCTTCTTTAGAATCTCCCCCCTCCCCCTTTCCTCTGCCCACCCATTTCCCAGAAGTCCCCTTGTTTGTATGGGGATGCAGAGGACAGGAAAGCTTAATCGTTCATGAGAAAGCGAGAGAGGAGGAGGTCTGAAAAGAAAAGGCTATATCTGTGCTTGTCCTTGTTGGTAATATAACACTGACATACCTTCCGGTTTATGTTTCATCAAACTGTAAATGTGACTGGCCTTTTTGGAGAAGGCAGGTAGAGGAGGTGAGGAAAAAAGGGGGTAAACAAGGAAAGGGAGGAAAGAAAGCAAACAGGCGCAGCAGTTGCAGAGTTGTTGCTAGGAAGCAGAGAGAGCAACACGATGCAGGGGGAATAAGGATATACTGTATGCAGTGGTGCAGAGAAAGATGAGCCCACTGAAGCACGAGTCAGGTATCCATTTTAACTTAAAGGTAAAGTTTCACACCTGAATAAGTTGTCTTTAGTGTTCTTCAATTTTATAACGGAGAGCAAACATTTAAATAAATTTTCTTTTTGTCCATCTTTTAGAACATCTATAGCTCTCAGGCTGTGTTGCTCTCTTAGGCTGTGTTGCATTTCTCTTATATTCTTGCATGTCGTTGTTAAATGCGATGTTGAGACTCACCCTCTGGTTTAGCTTCACAATTTTTATCTTCCTAAGCACAGCCTAATGGAGCTTCTTGCATGTCTGCCCCCACATGGTTTCATTTTCAAGAAACACCATATTTTTGTTGTACTGCACATGGATGCAGATCCTCTTTTCACCCTGTATTTTGGTCTCTGTTTTAGCTACACAGTGAGACATCTCACTTCTATACTATCTTTGTTGGGAGTCGCACATGCGTAGTAGCTAGGTAAGATCACATCAGCTAGACTTCTTCTAAACGAGGGCGCACTTGAGAACAGGGACATGGAAGTAGTTCTTTTGTAGCATATGGTGAACTATTGTGTGTGTTGTAGCAGTGTTTTGCCATTGAGAATGAGCTTGCATGCTAGCACTAGCATGTGCTACAGTTAGTTATAGTTTTTTCTTTTCCAAGTTTCTATGCATGTGGAAGAATCAGAGACAAAAAATAAAACCCCAAATCCCAGAAAAAGTGTGAAATGTTTTTTTTTCTCCTTCATAATATGAGCACTTTAAGCCATTGGCCATGTAGTCATCAGTTTGGCTGGGGATAATGTTGCATGTCATCCCTTCTCTCTCCCCTCATTTCCTGTCACTACTCTACTGCCAGCTATCAAAATAAAGAAATGAATGTAATGTGGATTGTTTTTGTCATTCAGTGTTTTCTGATAAAGAAAACGTTCATAGAAAAGTTACTAGCACAAGAATTTCAATGGCATAGTTATCAATAAAAAGGCATCACTAATCTAATGAAAACCCTGCAGTTGCTCAAGCTGATGTACAGTTGATGTGGTTTACTCACTGGCAAGAAGGAAGGGGGGGGGCGAGGGGCAGGATACAGTACGCTTTCAGTAAAAAAGCCAAAGAAAGGGGGACCTGCAGAGAGAATGTAGCAGCTAGGATGTGTGAGCCTGCCAAAGCAGAAACCTGAGGCACACTCTAAACTCCTGAAAGGCTGTATTGTCCGTTGGAACTGTTCAAACCCTCTACTCACATGTTGTCCTCCTTTCTTTTCTTTTTTTTTGGTTAAACTGACATTGGCCATGAAGGACAACACCAAGGTGACGATACTGCCTCAAAAAATTAGCTTTATTGAAACTGTCCTCTGTTGTTATATTGCTTAAATTAAGTGAGCAACATGTCTTCATCACTCAACAAGACACAAAGCGGTATGCTCTGGTTGTAGTGCAAAAATCAATCATGTTATGCACGCTTACACACACACACACACACTCGGGGTTCTATATTAACACTCGCCAAATACGGGTACATTTTTTATTTTATTATTTATTTATTGTATCAAATCATAACAAGAGTTATCTCAAGACGGAGTATGTCTAGAACACACTCTAATTTATAAAGGCTCAACAATTCCAGTAATTACCCCAAGAGCAAGCATTTAGTGTCCTCTGGCGAGAAGTAAGTTTCAGAGGGCTGTCTGCCACAGGGTGGGTAAATGTTTGTACCAAAATAGTTTTTGTTTTTTCAGTCTTCATTTAGGTGAAGCTGCAACTACTTTCTTCTGTTCCTCTGCACGTCGGAGCTTTGCGGGGGCGAGCTGACACACACACACATACACACAAACATACACACACACACACACACGGAACGCCAGCCAACACATCACTCCTGTTTACTGACAGCTAGTGTTAACCTTTTTTTAGTATGTGATGATTTTTGGTGTCAGATGAACCAGCAGGACTTGGGACCCCAACCAAAATTTTTTTATATGATGCATGTAACAAAAAACTCAGCAATTTTATATTTTGGCAGGTAAAAGAAAATGCTTGGCCAGTGGATCTTTATCTACCCGCCAACTCTTGGCTAGTGACTCATAAAGTTCCACACTGCTTGGTAACCTGAAGGGCATCTGTTGATTAATTTGCAGAATGGTTCTCTGTTTAAATGTTGTACAGCGGGTAATAAACATCACAGCTTGCCAGACTAATAGAAAAGGATTTGTGATTTGACTTGTGGTTAACCAGTTTAAGCTCTGTTGTGTATTTGAGAGAGAGAGACATTAACTCTTAGTTAGAAGTGGAAATGTGATTTGGATTTTAAGATATTCTCTTCTGAAGTTTCCTTCAGCCATTTGTAATAAATACAATGTTTGTGCATATTCATATGACTTCATATCACAATGGTCTTGTGGTTGAAATTCTTCCCATCAGTTCCTTCTTAACAGAGAAGAGGTAAAACTACAATCTTCACCATTGTGCCAACCCTAACTGGCCATACAAACTGTGATGACTATCTTGTTTTCCCTGAAATGGAAAGCACATGATCGTTACCCTGAAAAATCAATAATAATTCCATCATAAATTCCTCTCAAGACTGTAATAGATTTTTCATGCAACTAAGGTTTTAAGAGCTTGGTCAAACATGTTTTCCAACAGAAGTTGCCCATTTATAGACCTATTTGGTTAGTTACCGTGAGATACATGGCTACATGCAGTTTACACATAAGCCACACTGTAATCCGTGTATAGCAAAGATAGTTTTTTATGCGCTTTTTTTCAATTGTAAATCTGGAGCAACAGGTTACTTTAATGTTTGATGGCTCTACAGAAAGTTGTATGCCTCCTTGTAAAATGGTCCGCCTCAAGTTATGTTATGTTAGTTATGAGTCACTGAGCAACATACAGTACATATCTAAAGGACTTATTCTGTGTCTTGCTTGGTCAGCAGCTGCTTTCCCTGAATTTGCATTTGAGTCTGCTTTTTTTTTTTTGTTTGGCCCTTACTACTGTCACACTCTAATGTTGTGATGTTGTATATTTTGTTGGTTCATCAGACTTTGAATAGAATTGTCCACATGGTCTGTGATTAACTAGAAGTCCTCCCAGGTTGTCCTTTCTCTCATATGGGATTCAAATGCAGCTTATGAATAAAAGTGTTTTCCTATCCTTGACATCTTTATTTCTTTCTCTGTTTGTCTGCTCAGGTGCTGACGGGGGAAGGACACTGTCATGGCGCTGTTGTGGGGGAGGCTGAAGCTTTTGGTGACAGTGATGATGGTCAACCTCTTCATCTTCATCATCATCTCCCGACACAACAGTCAAGACAAAAACCGTCACAAGGTCCGCATCCCCTCCAAACCATTCTGGAACAAACTGGTTCCCAGCCCAGCTTACTGGAATCTCCAGCAGCAGATACTGGACCTTCAGAACAATCCCATCCTGGGGGCTAACTACAGCGACGCAGACTTTCCTGATTGGGCTAACGACACCAGCTTGACCTCTGACCCCTGCCAGCCTAACTCCAGGGTTGCCACTCAGGTGAAAGACTACAATTCCCTACCAGAACGTTTCAAGGACTTCTTGATTTACATGCACTGCCGCTCCTACCCGATCATGGTGGACCAGCCTGACGTCTGTAGGGAGCCTCCGTTCCTGCTCCTTGCTGTCAAGTCCCTGACACCGCACTTCGACCGTCGCCAAGCCATCCGTCAGTCCTGGGGAAAGGCGGGTGTTATAGCTAATCAGACGGTGGTTACCATATTCCTTCTCGGCAATGCAACAGCTGGGGACCACCACCCGGATCTGTCCAAGATGCTGCACTATGAGAGCATCAGTCATAAAGACATTGTCCAGTGGGATTTCAGGGATTCATTCTTCAACTTGACTGTCAAAGAAGTTCTCTTCCTGGAGTGGATTCAGACTCGTTGCACTGGTGCTCGCTTCATATTCAAAGGCGACGACGACGTCTTTGTCAATACTTACCACATCTTGGACTTCCTTAAGGGCCTCTCAGAGCCCAAAGCCAGGGACCTGTTTGTGGGTGACTTGATAACCAACGCAGGGCCCCACCGAGACAAGAAGGTCAAATACTTCATCCCAGAGGGCATGTACATCGGGATGTACCCTCCATATGCAGGAGGCGGTGGATACCTTTACTCTGGTGACGTCGCTGCTCGTCTGCACAATGTGTCCCGACATGTAGCGCTCTACCCAATAGATGATGTCTACACGGGTATGTGCCTTCGGAAGCTAGGGCTGGCCCCCGAGAAGCACAAAGGCTTTAGGACCTTTAACATAGAGATGAAATACAGGTCAAACCCCTGCGCCTACAAGAGTTTAATGCTCGTTCATCCGAGGACCCCACAGGAGATGATCCAGATCTGGGCCTGGCTCAGCAGTCCTAACCTAAACTGCCAGTGATAGCTCCGCAGCAGGCATTTGTGCCCTAGAAAAGAAGACATTTTTCAGGTTGTTCCCAAGAGGTCAAAGTGACAAATATTTAATTGTGAACAGGGTTATAACTTAAGAGTTGGCAGCTTTAAGTTAAGATATTACTATAATGGTCACTTGGAGCCTCCGCTTGGAGAAGTTAATGCGTTGTAAATGAGGAAGGGTGTGTCGTTAACTCTTTTTCAAAAGGGCTCCATAGTATTTTGACTTTATGTCAGACTTCCATAGACGAGCTATCCCTGCTTTACTGACGATCGAGCTCCACCCAAAGTGGTCGTGTCTTTCTCTGTGTGCACATATTTATATCAAAACTATTTATATGGCCTTATTAATGCTTTAACACTGTTTCTGCTCCGTGATTGAGCGTGTCAATGCTGTATTATATAAATAAGGAGACTAAGAACTGTCCACCTGGGACTCTCTGGGTTGTTTGGTCAAGGGAAAAGACACTTTATTGGCAATGGTGAAAAGGACAATCGTTTTCAGCAACTTTCAAAAATAAACGAGAAACAACCTTTAGAAACAACTAGTGGCTCCCGCATGCAGCGGTTTGTTGCTGTAAGCTTTAAAAGAGTTTCACAGTGAACACGTCCTAGTAATTGTTGTTGGAAGCTTAGTTGGTGCTGCTATTCCTATCCACACTCCCTAAAGTATTTACTTGTAAATAGCTCAATTCAAAGTTTTTCCTCCATTTAAAAGAAGAAAAAACTCATATGTTCAGAACTTCACAAACTATTTATTCATTTTTGAAAAGTAGTTTTGATTTGTTAAATGCATCATTGCCACTCTTCATTTTATTGACGATGGTTCCTCTGTGTTTACCTTGTAGATCAATCATGTTACGACAAAACTCCCTTAAATCGTCCATAGAGCTTGTGGGGTGTTTGGAGTGAATACACACTTTGCTTTTAGGAAACAGGAATGTGAGTTGAGCTCTGTACAGCTCAGCGGGTCTGGGCTTGGTTTCGACATGGATGGAGAAATCCAAATGCTGTCTAATTCTGCTTCGCTTTACACGAAAGGATAAAATGCTTATAGGAACCTTTACATGCATTTTTAGATGCTATTTCAAGCTGCCAGCATATAGCTTCTGTCGGAAATACTCGCTGTAACTTGCCCCATGACTGCCTGCAGCAGTTGTGTGGAAATGTTGAATGCCGTTAAATGTTTTACTGTGATGTCAGTGAATCAAAAGTGCTTTAAAACAGGTTGATCATGGTGGAAAATCACGTGTAAGCTAAGATTTTGTTACTTGACAAATTGCCGCAAATGTTCACTGATCATTTAGAAGGCGTCCAAGGCTTTCAAAATGTTACATATCTGTTTTATGGAGGAAATTCCTTTCTTCTTTTCAGGACTTGGTTGGTGGGGGATTAAAAATGTTGGGTAACTAATTTTGCAATGAAAGTCTTCATATTCTTTGAAAGTTACTGCTAAGCTAGATGGCTTTAGTTTTCATGAGAGAGGTGCTGCACATATTTATGTCGCCTTTGTGTTACGTAATGTTCCTTTTTAAGCCGTGTGTGAGATTTCAGATGCACCTTTTGTAATATTACATGTCTCAGTGAAGCAGATGCTCTCTTGTTTCTCTCAAACGCCATTAGGAAAGGTCAGACGTGTGTAACGTGAATGTATATCGTTACCCAGGTTTGGGGGCAAATCCACTTTGAAGTGGATTTTATTTAGTATTTATACTTAGAATGTCACTGACCCGATCCATGAATTCACCACTGATAAGTTTCAGTCTGACCCTTAAAGCTGGTTGTTCCACTTTTGATCTGAGAGAAGGGAGACATTTCTAGGCCTCTGTTAGAGCTCCCCGTGCTGGTCAGGATGGTGATCTGTTAAAACTCAGAGGCTCACACAGACACCGACAACTCCATGACTTAAAACTGCATTCCAAGACCTAAGATATTCTCTGTCTTTGACTTTTCAGATGCTCCAAACATTACTTAAAGCAACTCCTCTTTCAGTTGCTTTACTGTAATGTAACAAGAAGTTTTTTTTGGTTATGTTTATCCTACATTGGTGTCAGGTAGTTGGGGTTTGACACAAGAAAAATAAAGTAAATCCCGTCACTGAGGGTCTTAAAGGTTAAATTTTTTTTTTTTTTTTTCTTGGATTACCGACTTACTGAAAACTATTTGTTGGTTTTTAATTACCCTCTAGAATCCATGTAACTCCATGTAGGATAAAACGAACACTAAAAAAAAGACTAAACAGGAGCGAAGAACCAAGTGGAGGCTTTCTCTCTATTTCTTCTATTTAAGTCCAAGCACCAGCTGCTCTATTCTGTTCTCTGGGTCACGTATTGTCTTCTGCACACGTACCAATAATGTTACATTCTCTCCTTGCTGCACACGGTTTGTTGCTACTTTAAATGTTTACATGTTTTCAAAAGTCATCATCACTTTTTTTTTTTTTTTTTAATAATTGTTACATCTGTGTGATGAATGGCTGTAGAGGTATTTTCTAGATGATGCAACTTTTCCTCTGATTTACTGTCTTGACACTTCTGTCCTCACCTTCTTTTTTTTTTTTTTTTTTTACCTTTTATCCATCACTGCGACTTATTTTGTAATTTTGCTTCACTGTTTTTTTTCCGTTACTTTTGACACGCACAACTTGTGTTTGTACAGTCAGTGTTTCTCTGGTCTCAGAAGGGTAGATGTGTCATTGGCTGAGTTTCTGTAGAAGTTTTCAAGGCAGAACAGTAAGCTAGCTGGTTTAGAAAAACATTATTTTTCAACTCAACAGGGAAAAATGAATAAACATAACTGCCAATCAGAGGGATAATATCCATAAAATCTAACAAGAGCAAGAAGTAGTTATGTGATTTAAATGCACAAGTGTTTGGCCATTCAATCAGTCAGGATTTGGATCAAATATCTGTCATTTGTTACCAAGCGAAAGCCTTGGATGAAGCCTTGCCTTTCACAAGCCATTAACTTATATGTCCATGTGTTTCAGAGTTCTTGTGATGTCAGACACCTGTCGCACTGTTACAGGTGCACTAGTCAGAAGTGAACCAAATATGTGCCTGTTTGTATGTACTGTATGTGTAAGATAATCCTTCAACCATGTTAAGTGTGATTGCTTTTTTTTTAATACCTAGACTTGAGTATTTCAATAAAGTTATATTTTGCTGTTTTTGTAAATACTGTTTTTTATGTATTTTTTCCACCCTATCATTACAATAGATGCCGCATTTCAATAACTGCTCAACACTTCACTCCCGTTTATCAGACTTTAATGAAACTGGGTACGTACCCTAAGCTAGATCATTCCAGCTCTCTGAAATTTGAGCCACAGCATAAAACTACAAATAATACTTATAAACCTACACAGTTATGTTTAAACCCTAATTTTGTGTCTCGAGTCATGTTTATAGCTCAGGTGGGAGTCTGCAGTGTAAAAACTTGATCCCAAGCAATGTGGATTTAGACACCCTTGGAAATAACTCATTCTGAGGTGAATGCTTTAGTAAAACATGCAGATTTACTTTCACTGCTGTTAATGTTCAGATGGTTTTTTTATTCTTTCTTTTCTTTAGGGAAGAAACAAACACCGTGGAATAATTTGTAACTGCTTTCTGATCCAGGTCTGAGTGAGACTGAATCAGAGAGCGACGGTTGAGAGATGAGGGTTGTTTTTTAAATGAACTTCATTTTAAAAACCAACTCTACTAAAATGTAGACCTTTGTATCATTTTGGACTCATTACTGATAACTGCATTGGCACAGTTCAGCTAGTCACTTTTTCAAAAGTTGTATATTTACTGTGATGCTAGCTACTAGTGTCAAGGCAAATAAAAGAAAAAGTGGATATTCCTTTATTTGAAGGATTTTTATGGACTTGAAGAGGTGAAAGTATTCAGTATTTTATGTTTGTATAAGAACATGAAAACTATTGCAACACATGTAAAACTAGAGATAAACGGTTACTGCAACTCGTAACTAGTTAAAGATGTAATGCAGAAATTTAAAATATTTGATTTAAAAGCTATTAATTGGGAATGATCTGTAAATGGAGACACTAAAGATCTCGTTCCTGTTGGCTCGTGCAGTGAAAGTACCTCAACAGCAGAGGGCAGCAGAGTATCAACTGCCTGGGCACTGACACTACGTGGGGTCCCAATTCTACTCTACATACCAATTATAAGCAGGTTTTAATTTTTTTGGGGGGGGGTTCTACCTTTTAATGAACAGCACAGCTAGATGGGGAGACATGGAGGAAATTTTCACAGGTCAGACTCGAACCCTGGACCTTTGCTTTGAGGAATTAACCTCCGTGTAAATGTGCGCCTGCTCTACCAACTGAGCCAACCCGGCCGCTTTAAGCAGGTTTTAAGTGTGTGAAGAGCCTAATTATACTCAAAGGAGACAGTTCCCATACTAAATACGGTTGAGTTCTGTGTGTGCTTTTGATGCACACTATTCTCCCACAATGCAATGCGCAAAGGATTTTGGAGGAGCTGCTTACTGCTGGTAATACATTTGAATAAGTATTGCATCTTAAGTGGAACATTTTGATGTCTCTTTTAAGTTTAATGGACAGCTTTTCAAAGTTGCAATTTGACAACCATCATATTGTATCATATCATTAGTAAAAAATTATAACAATCTACAACAGTAAACTTCTTATAAACACACAGAAATTCAAATGTTCTTGCAGCAAATACATGTGGGGTACATAAGGTGGGACTGAGCCAAAGAAATACTTCATAAGACACAAGCAGCAGCCCCGGAGAGAAACTCATTCCCCTTTCCTCTCACGGGTGTTGTTTACCCTCCACTTCTTCACACAGGGATAAGGGAAAGATGGGATACAGTTGTCATGACAACCATATTCCTAAAGTGGTTCAGTCCTCTTTTGGTGCAGGTGTGGGAGAGCAAAGAGGTTCACAAGAGGGAGGGATTGTGGGTGTTTTATCAGCATACCATTATCTCACTGTTAAAGATCCAATGACCTTATAAGGAAAAAAAGACAAATGTTTTCTGATTTATCTTGTTCTTTGCCAGGAGAGAGAGAGAGACAGACACTTTGTGAAAAAGTCTCAGCCAAAGAAAGCCTAGCCTCCGTACCTTCGGAGACTCAGGACTCAGGATTCAGGAACAAGACTCGTAAAATCCACGTGAAACATCTGTGCCCTGATCTGCTTCGCTGTATTAAATCTTAAGGTGCACACAGCATCTCTTAAGCCTCGCAGAACAGTGTGCACAGCAAAGCATCCATGTCCCAGATATAAATTACAACCAATAATACCACCACAGATTACTCAGAACTTGAATTTACACAACTGTTGTTGTATGTTTGTGTTTTTTGAAACCTCAAACCTTGTTTCCTTTTCCTCTAGACGCCACGTTGCATCTGCTGGCAGGGATTATTCTTGGGACGACAGCAACACCAGTAGCATATCATAACTCTCTTCCACTTTCCTCTCTAGAAGGATTTCCAACACATTTTACTAAAAGCTTGGAATTTGATGTTGAGCTCAGTCCAGTTACATTTTTTCAAGGACGTGAAAGGTTTCTTTTGTTCTAAGATTTTTTTTTGTGGCATTTTAGGCCTTTTTATCAGATAGGACAGCTTTAGACATGAAAGGGGGAACGACATGCAGCAAAGGAACACAGGTCAGAATTGAGCCCGCGACCAATGGGTCAAGAACTAAGCCTCTGTACATGAGCGAACGCTCTAGGTGAGCTACCCAGGCTCAAAAGGCTTCTCTCTCTGTTCCTATCTAGTTTTCTCTCTTACTCTGTCTATTCTTTGGTTTTATTTTGTTGTTTGGTTTTAATTTGATTTACTTCAGTTTACATCAAACTCTGATACTTATTTATAGTAGTAGTTCATTGAAAATAGAGAGTATACACTACCGGTAAAAGTTTGGAGTCCCTTACAAAGTTCCATACCACTCCATTATAGACATTATATCAGCTGATCTGAGTGGGGGGCTGAACTTTAATGCAATATCTACATTGCTCATTATCAGCAACCATTCATCCAATGTTCCAAAGGCACATTCTGTTCACTAATCTGAGATCATTTTAAAAAACTAACTGTGAAAACATTGGAGAACCCTTTTCTAATTATACAAGCACATAATGTAATCTGAAAACTGCTGCTGTGGTTAAAAAAACAATGCAACTGATCTCAGCTGGTATTCTGTCTGTAATGGAGTGCAATGGAAATTTCTGTGTGACCCCAAACTTTTTGTTTTGGGTAATGCAGACAACATAATATATGCTCATCTCACTTTGAGGATTATTGTACTAAATGTTCAATAAAAATGATACCGGGGAAGTAGCAAGATCACAAGGTGTGTGTATGTGTTGTGGGACAGATTTGGGGACAAAATGTGGACTTTAAACCAGACAGACATAGTTGATCTGATCATGGGAAATTATATTTGTATTTTTTATTTTTTTTAAAGATCATGTTTTTAGGCCTTTTCCCTTTATTAGTGACAGTGGACAGACAGATGGGGGATGATACGCAGCAAAGGGCCGCGGGCCGGATTCGATCTCCGGCCGCTGCAGGACTCTACTGAGAATGTCGCCCCGTGATCATTGGCCCAATTTGACAAAAAACACAATTACAATCTCTATTTTAGGGACGTAAAAGTTAAGACTAATTTACAAAATTACAATAGGTATATATTAAATCCTCAAAAGTGTATTAAAGCGGTCTCTGTTCACTCAGCCAATCTTGGGCCTGGATTTGATTGGATCCAACAATCTAAAAATCTGACTGCCCGAGGTGATCATCAAAGCTGACCACATCCTGACTCATGGATGCCATCATCAGCACGCTGCCAGGAAACCGGGATGATATACCCAAACTTAAGTTCTCGGAAATTGATGGGAGCAGCAATTCTCTCTTTCTCTCTCTCTTTCTCTCACTGACACACACACAGATGAGCTGATTTGTACTTCAGGGTCTAAGGAGGTTTCACTTTCTCATCAAAATGAATGTAATCCTTCGGGACTAAAGAAGCAGCATCTTATTGTGGACCACGGACACACAGAAAGACTTTCCCTCCTTCCCTTTTTAACCTACCACCTGACACACACACACACACATATGATGCAAACACAGCATACATCTTTTAAAGCTTTAAGAGGCTAGTGGAAGCCTCTGGCATTAACTGGTGCCTGCAGATAAGATGAAAGCAGAAGCAGATAACCCATCCGATCCTTCAGGCTGAATGGTTCTGTATTCTGCAGCACTTTGTTGAAGGAAGTGAGCCGACATTAATCACACTTCAGACTTTAGATCAGTCCTGCAGCAGTTACAAGAAATAGAAAAAAATAAAAAGAAGTCAAATGATATTTTCATATTTTCATGCCTTTGTGAAACCAAAATTAGAGAGTGAAATTACACTACCAGTGCTGCTGAAATACGTTTAGTCTAGCATCTTTATATAAGTGCATATATTGTGTACTGTATGTCACATTTAGTGGAAAAGCTTTGGAGCAAAAGTTTGACATTAAGGGAACACACTTTTATTTGACAAACCTCTAATGGACTGAGTCTCATTCCTACAACCAAAGACGTTGGAAACTTTTTTTCTCCAAATTGGAACAAGTGAAGTGAAGGAAACAGTCGGTCACAGGTTTGCCTGGCGAAGGATGTGACATGGAGGGAGTGAGTCACTTCTCTGATCCAAATCTCCACTTTCCAGCTAAATCACCATCACCAACAGGCAAGACATTTCTGTTTGCTCATGTTTAAATGCCACAGTACGGCATGTAGTCTAGTGCTTTTTCAGCCAAGAGATACTGTGTTTGAGATTGCTTCAGAGATTTTCTGCCTTTACCTCCCAATACAGTTGTAATAAAAATAGCATTAAAAACCAGAAACTTTTATTCCCATGATCAATGTGAGACGTTTTCATTGGAACTACTTTCTATTAAATAAATATACATGTCTTGTTCATGCTATGGAAAGGTCTGCTTTCTATTATTTCAATATATTAGCAAACCAAGCTGAAAACAAAAGGGACATGGACTCAAAATGGCTTGTATATAAACACCATGATACACATGCAGAGAGTCACAAGAAACAATGCATGCACATTACGGACATGATGGTGCAGATGACAAGAGTTTGTGAGCTCAGTTTGAACCTTAGCTGATGAATCCACTCAGGCCACAGTTTAGGTTTCAGTATACTTCAAAATAAGTCTTATATGTTGTCCGACCACATCTAAAGGCAAATCTGTATACCTGTTTCAATTCAATCTCTTTCAAGACTTCTGTGTGTTTTGTAAGTCTTTGTTGGCGCATCATGATGTATCGCACAAAAACAATTGGAAGGTCTCTTTTTCTGTTGCACAAAAAGTGATAGAAGACACCTGGCTAATCGCTGCATAAAGTAGCCATTACTGTCAGATTGACTGTTTTGGAAAGCCGTAAAGGGGTTTCAGATGCTGACATGCACTTTATTATAAGCATACTGAGGCTCAGTTTGGATGTGCAGGGAACCACTTGTTTTTCTTCTTATTTCATTTCTGACAGAGTAGCCACTTAAAGGTGTTGAGATGTATGAAATGACATTAACAACAACTACTACTACCATTTTTTAGTCACTGTTCCATTTCCTTTATTGTGATTGTTACTGCCACTGTGCATCACATCCCCAACCGGCCCGCCAGACACCGCCCACCAAGAGCCTGGGTCTGGCCGAGGTTTCTTCCTAAAAGGGAGTTTTTCCTCACCACTGTGCATGGTCGCACCATGCTTGGTCTGAGTGTGGTCTAGACCTACTCTGTCTGTAAAGTGTCTCGAGATAACTGTTGTTATGGTTTGATACTATAAATAAAATTGAATTGAAAAAAATAAAAAATAAAATCATAGTCATAGTTTGCAACAAATATACTGTATGCACAAAGTGAACATATGACACAAAAGAAGAAAATATATATAATTTAGTAGAGCCTGTGTTGAACTTCCAGTTTTGGTGCTTTTCTCTACCCAGGGAATCAAACACTCAGCTCTGTCAGAGCGCTGATGTTCAGTGAGTTACAGAGAAATGAAAAGGAAAGCTGCCAATGTAAATCTAAGATGTATAATGTTTTAATGTTCTCTCAATAAAAACACAATGGTTAAAAAAAGAAGAAACACTTAGCTAGGGAGCCACTGTTTACCGTAATAAAAACAATGATCCTGCTGAAACACAAACCCTTGAGACTCCGTGTCTACCGAATGGTACCTGACTCTGAACATGAAGCACTTTCTGCTCACAGGAGGAAGAGAAGGGCAATTTACCGCAACGGTAGAGTTGAAACAGTGTCCTGAAGGGGGGGGAGTTATGATGGATGATCCACCTCCTGGTTTTAATGATCATATAGATAGCTTACAGCTCTTCCAGTCTGTGTTTCAGAGGGAGGAAGTCGTTCTCTAATTCTCTGCATACTTTGGGGAGACGAGAAATGATGAGGGAAGGGAATCAAGAGAGAGGCAACCCAGAATAAACAGAAGCAGCAGTGTAGAATAAGTAATGATGGATTGTTGTAAATGTGGCATGAGAAAGATGGAGAAAGAAAGAAAGGCAGTCGAGAGGAAAGAGAAATTAATTTCAGGCTAGAGAGTGGAGAAAGCGTAAGAGAAAAGTGTGAGGAGAGAAATGATGGTGTGAGCAGAGAGACCCTGAAGAGTTGTAGCTGAGGATATCATCGCACCACCCATGGAAGAAAAGAATATCAAATCTGTCAAGCATGTGTCTGCCGCAGCGTGCAGACTTACAATGTGCTTTTAATATGACTCAACCCATGCAGCAGCACACGGGAGTGGAAGATCTTAATCTGCATTTAACCCTTGTGTCGTCCTCCCCAGTCAAAATGGGACAAAAAATTTGACATTTTTGTCAGTTTTCAGACTCTTTTTTTAGTTTTCACTAACACCACCTTGCTACCACTAGTTTTACAGTACTTTTGGGAATTTATGGTCATTTATAAAGAATTATACCTAATATTTGAGTTAAAAAAGCATAAATTGTGAATTATTAAGATCAGAGGAACGAACAGATGAGTTTAGTCAGGAATGAAAGTGACCAATTGTATTTGCAAAAGAGCGTTGTATGGAATCCAATCCATTTTTTGTAGTAATTTGGTTAAAAAGAAACCCATATTTCAGATATAGACATTTTTAAAGGGGTCAAATTTGACCCGAGGACAACAGGAGGGTTAATCACTGATGCATGTCAGCCACATTGTTTCCATTAATGCACAAGGACTCGTTAAACCAGACCCTGTGATCAAGGATCCATGATGTTCCCAAGAGACTAGACAAAGGTCAAATGTGACCTACAGTGTGATGAGGTGCCTGGTGCAGCAGCACCCACGTCCCTTTCTGTACTCTTGAATTATGGTGGCTTGATCAGACTCAAATAATAGAGATATTTTAAAAGAGAAAGGTGTAAAAGTGCAAATATCTATAATTCCTTTTGGCTGCAAACACGTACTACGAATTCTGCTTCATTATAGTCTTTTTCTGACAAGGCTGCGCAGGCATTTGTGTGTTCAAGAACCATCAAATTTCTGCTACAATATCTACCAGAATTGGTTTCGGAACAAATTAGAGGTGTGAAATTGGTAATCCAGTGTTCAGAAAAAGAATGCTTTGAGGAACATAAATAGGCACCAAATATGAAGAAGAATAAGTATGTGTGTATGAGACACGTTGACTCCTAGCCCAATCTTTCATTAACAAGCAGCTGAAAATGCCAGATTGATGGGAAGGCCTTGAGACTTCTTCCAGTGTCTCAAAGCAGAGCAGTAGAGTTCAAGACCGGACATGTCTGCACCTTTCTGATCAACGGTTTATTAGCTGGTTCTTTTGTTGCTTATTTCCTTTAGATGATTTTGATTTAAAGTTGAGAAAAGTGTTTGCTAATCACACCATCTTTTACTTTCATGTCATATTTATTAATGATAAGACACACCTCAGGGCAATACCCTTAAATCTTCACTCATTTTCATCTTAATTCATCTTAGCGTTCGTGAAGCGCCCTTAATCTGTCTCTGTCTTGTTTTCTGTGAACCCTCGCCCCTCTTTCTTATCCTCTCTTCTTACCTTTTATCTCATTCTCTCCTCCATTTGTTGAAGCAAGTGAAATTCTTTAAAACACTTCAACCATCCCCTGTTTATTTTTACTCTGGGCTTTTCCCTTCTCCCATTTCCTCTCCTTTCCTCAGACGATCTGACCTGCTGGGTGTGAGGACTGTTTGTCATACCAATGCTCTCTCACCTGCGTCAAACGGTCTTCTCACCGTATCAAACTAAACAAACACAGTAAAGCGAACTGTATCTTTATCTCCCTCAGTAAAAGCAGATGTGGCCACAGAGGAAAGTAAAGTGGTGGCATGGAATCCTAACTGGAATAACTGATTTCAACCTGAACCTTCAGTGCTGTGTCTTTCCTACTTCCTCTTCCTGCTCATCTTCAAGTGTGATTTATTCTTCTGCATAAAATCAATGTCGTGGCTACTTACATAAGTACATAGAGACACGGACCCTACGCCGGACCCTACGGCGTAGCCTAAAAGCACCTCTTGAAAAATGTAACTACATGCTGTGGGGACGCAGGTCGCTCGGCCGTGGGTTGGTAGCATTGCGGAATCTGCTTAGAAATACAGTATAGAAAATAAAACATCACATTCATTATTAATTTCACAAACAGCCAAGTGACAGTACTCTGATCTAATGGAAATCACAGTTGTCAGATTGACTCTGTTTACTCTAGCCCTGGCCCTGTCTATACCGCCCCCCTCTGTGATCACTTCTTTTAAATGTCACTATAGTCGATCAAGCTGTAGCCATGTCATGTTATACAACTTTAACTTCTGGATCATAATATACTGACCGACGTCTTAGGACACAAAAGCACAAAAGTTAAAGTTGCTTACAGTAATGGGTAGCTTTCGATCAAATCATTGCGTCATGCTCGTTCAGATTTTCACAAAAATGACAGAAGTAAACAGAAGTCTGTTGCATGACCGTTTTCAGACATATAGATGGCAATGAAACAGTTGTTTGCAATAGCTCTTTCAGGTGATACATTTTACATTTTGACTTGATTTTTACATAAGAAATTCTGGGTAGTCTGGCGATAATTAGTCTACATCCTCAACGTTTCACTTCCAGGATTGCTCCGTTGCCAAATTTGTAATAATAAATCAACATGGCTTAAATCAACTAAACTACTGCCTTTAACACAAGTTTTACATTCAGTAATCAAGTTTTCTATTTGTATTTCTTTACTAGCTGCTAACTTCTGAGTGACACTGAGGCAGCTTTGTCCTCATTTTGTGTCAGCCGTCTGTAAGTTTTGTTGTGTCAACTGTTTGTATACACTTATAGCGGAGCAGTCTGTTTAGGGAAGTAATGAATTGAATTATTCAGATTGAGTTACCCAGGAGGACTCTGTGTTTGCCGAACATGAATGTGTTGGTGTGTTGTTTGCAGCACTTCAAATACTTGATTCTCAAAGGGAAAACAGGATCAGTTGGAGAAGTCAGCAGCACACTTAGTTCTGGTTTTAAGGGTTTATGTCATATGTCTCAATAAGATACTACCTACAAACATATAATAGACCATACAAACTAGCACGGTGGCGTTGCTCTTTAGCCTCTCTTTGTAACTTAGAGTCTCTGAGCTAATGATCCATGTCCATCAGTGATCATCTTTCCCAAAGAGAAAGGTCTGTCAATGTTGTGATATTTTTGGCTTAAAATCAAGTCTTCCAGCCCTCACTCCTGCCTTCAATATGTTTGGACAGCAAGAGAGAAAAACTCCTGATAATAAACTGCAGAACAAATCAATTATCCCTGCGTCAATCTCAGTGTGTGAGGAAAGACAGAGCGAGCTTTTCGTTTAAGAGCAGAAATCTTTTTTTTTTTTTGATTTTGCAGACTGTGCACTGCAACAGAACCAGTGTTTCATAAGCTGCAGGTGTTGTGAAATATTTCCTGAAAGTTTGTTTAGTAGTAGCAATCATCAGCATGACTGCATGCTAAATCACCAAATCTTTAAGTATTCAAGCTTTGTTTTACAGGTTGAAGTGTGTATCAGTAATGCTGTCTTTTATACAACTAGTTCACGTGTTGTGACTAAAACATTTTTCATGCATAAATGCAAAACATTCTTCAGTTCAAGCTTCTAAATTGTGATGAGTTGAGGCTTTTCTTTGTCTCGTGACATACTTGAGTGCATGTGATCTGTGGGCTGTTGGTCAGACAAAACAAGACATTTGAACACTTCACCTCAAGCTTTTCATTATGAATTTTTCTTTTATGCATTTTTTTTATGCAATAATGACAATGAACTTAAATTGCAGCCCTAATTCAAACATAACAATACTGAAATAGAATAAAATTGATGAAGTATGACATTTAAAAAACAAAATGTGACTAATCAGCACAGTTTCATCACAGCTTTCAAAACAGGCTTTTACTTTCTCTTGATTATACTTTCATGACAATAATGAATGTATGTATACAATGTCATGAATTGAATAGTTTGTATGTTATAACTGGTTCATTGTCACGTATCATCAGGCTAATATTATAGTATCCATGAGCGGTGTCTTTAATATGACAACACAAAGTTTCATATGCGGACTGAAGTATATTAATGACTTGAAATTGTCAGACACATTTTTTCACAGTGAACCTGTGACCTTACAAAGCAACTGTTCCTCAAAACACGAGCTGACATATTTCACAACTACAACTGTTGTGAAATAAGAGAACAGGGGATTTGTTCAGATTTGTTGCTTCATATCTCTTTGCTTTGATTTGCAGCTCAAACGCAATTTGTTTTTCCCTCGGCTAAACATTATAAATCACTGTCTGCTTTCTGTCTTATGGAATAAATGCTTTACAGCTAACAATATGCAGACAGGAACTGTTCTTATTTATACATTGACAGCGGGGAGAAATTTGAAGTTCTCTTCTCTGACAAACCAGCAGGAGGGAAAAGGAACATTCAAGTCTTATATTCAGCTCAGTTCAACAAGAGAAAAGAGAACCCACAGCTTGACATCCAAGCAGTGCATAAACACAAACACAGCTGACTCTTGTGTTTCTCACTTCTGTTGCTGTGTTTTGCACTACAGAGACTCTTATGGGGTCTGTCCTGAAAAACTCTGGAAGCACTTGACTTATGTTGCTGCTGAAAACTTGCTGTCCGCAGTGTCAGAGCTAAATCTTCCCCCTCTGTCTCACCTAGCTGTCCTATCAAATAAAGGTGGAAAAGCCAACAAAATTATCTTTTAAAAAAATGGACACAAGAGGATAATTACATGGTTTGTTGCGTTTGCATTAAGGGGAAAGCAAGAGAAGTGACCTTGTGACTGGAAACAGTTTCCAAACAAGCAGGATCAACGGAGATAGATTCCACCTGACCTAAAAGAGACGGCATGTTTCTAACAGTTGCGTGACCAGAGACGTGACAAACCCCGGGTAAATATTGGAGATGTATTTGAAAGCTGGAGACAGCTCAGAGCCCAAAAGGACGCAGAGTTGGCTAATTTCCTCCTAAACGGCATAAGCATTAGCTTCAGGTTAATTTATCACGGGTATAAGGGAAGGGCATTTAATGTCATTTCAACATTCGTATAGCTAGATTAGCCAAGTTGGTTACTTGCAAAAACAACTGAGACACAGCCAGTAAAGTGATCCCAACTGGTCCTAGCTAACGCCGTGATGCTAACCCTGCTAACTGCTAGCTAACGTTACCGGAGGACCAGGCAAGCGGGCCACGACTGTTTACAACATGTAGCCTTTTCAGCGGCCGTAGCCGACACTGGTAAGTTATTTTAAGACAAGAGAGGGGGCTGTAAATCTGGACGAGAAGGCCGAGGGTTTGCTGTGTGTTTAGCGATTGTTGCCGTAATTCTAAGCCAATAAAGTGTGTTCAGTCGAGTGGAGAGGACGGCAAGGTAGTGTTATTTTTAGAGGTGCTCTTCGTAATTCTAAGCCGGCAAAAGTGTGTCTGTACGTCGGGTAGAGAGGACAGCGAGGTTATTGTGTTTTTAGCGGTTAATAATGTAATTCTAAGCTGAAAAAGTGTGCCTGTCGGTTGTGTACAGAGCTCCGTGTGAGCACAGGCTTTTATGACTGTCAATATAGCCAGAATCTAACGTTAGCTACTGTGCTGTGAAGTAATGTCTGGCTATGTGAGACAAGCGTCTAGCAGCAACGTTGATGCTGTGGTATCAGCCTGGCAACCTCCGTGAAGTTTGAGTCTGGGGAGGAGGGGGCGGGGGCAACGGCGCTCTCCAGTATTTTGAATTTGTACTGCAGTAACTGTTTTAAAAATTATGGCAGTATTACATATTGCACCATAATAAAATTACAGCACAGATACCATCCTGAATGTGTGCCTCAAATACAGGAGTTGATGCAGCTCCTGTTCCACAAAATAAGCAAAATCAATAAGGAACACCAAAGAGAAGCAAAGGCTATATTGATTTCGGCACATGAACAAGGCTTGTGATGAATTACTTCCTGCAGTGAACCCCTTAATGACTTCATCCAGCCACCCTGCAGCTAATTAACAAGCTATTTAAAAGGGATGACAAGAGTGTTTAATCTGGGCTGGTGGTGGTGGAGCTCACAAGGAAGATATTCTGCACTCAACCCTGCCTGACTGGGTTCCCAAAAAGCCCCAAGACAGCTATCCAGGGACTCATTTCGCCTTTGTTCAGGTTGTGTGAATGGAAGTGGAGAGCTCTCTCATGGGGAGAGAAACTGGAGAGTGACTTGTCTGCTGGACTGTCACTGTTCATTCAGTGAGCTGATACTGGCTGACGCTTGTTAGCTAATGATCTTGCAGCAGTGTGCTGATCTGATCTCTCTTGGTTGTTCCCTTTCTGTCGGGGAGGTTAACAGGGCATGCATGTTATATTTTCTACCATCATACTGCTGCACGCTCACATATTTACATTTATATTTTAAGCATTTCTCTGACCCTTCTTCTTCATTTTCATAAATCCCAGAGGAAAGTGTAGAAACATCTCTTGCTGGTCTGAAATTTGAGAATAACTTTATTTTCAACCCAAATGATTTCAATATACCTCTTCAATCAATATCTTCAAGCTAGATGAATCATATTTTACTCCTACAAGTTTATCCATCTTGCTTTCTGCTTATATGTTAAACATCCTGATTCATTTAAATAAAAAACAAATGCAACTGTCGTATGCCTTAAACTTTTTGAAGACTCAAGGCTCAAATCAGGTTGACCCTTAATGGATTCTTTTTGCCAGGCCTAGTTTTAAAGAAAAATAAGCACCTTGAACTCCTCACTGCAGGTCATTCAAATAATTCAGATACACTGCACTCAGCAGATGATGGGATTTCAAACCATGACAGCTTGAGTAAACATTTATTTTGTAATCATTGTGAAGCAATACTGTCCACTACATATCTGTACCGCTCTCACAGTCAGCATAAAATGAGAATGTGATGTATTGGCTGTCACTATCAGCAGCCGGCAGGCCATATGTAATCAGCACCATGTTTCGCCAGAGGAAAAGTGATTCTTCAAACTAGGGATCATTGCGCAATTCGTGCACAGTCCAGGCTCTCCTGGGTTGAAAATGGGTTTAATTTCACACGGACATGGATCTGATAACCGCTCAGATGAGTGTAAATGGGTAATTTGCTTTTCCTGAAAAACCATTCCTCAGCAGAACAGGCAAAACAGATTCATTTCTTTCTAAATTCAGAGTGATGTAGCAGATTGAGGAGCTCTGACCGCGGTGGTGTGACACTGACACAAAGACTTGAGTATAATGTGTCCATAAATGTAAATAAATAAAACTTAAAGTCACCCTTTGATCCACTTTTACACTGTTAAATATCCATTTGAGATGGTCTATTCATTACAGGAGTTACTTAGTGATGAGGTGGTTTTTAATAATTTTATTCTACTTCAGTTGAGAAATTACCTTTGGTTCCCAGAACCTTAGAGAGCAGGTGTGAGCTTGTTGCTTTCAGTAAGTGATGAGCGTATTGGCATATTCATATGATTGCACCTGTGTCCCTTACTTAAATGTAACTTGTGGCTGCATTCCATTCTGGGCTGTGGGTTGTTGATGGAGCTCTGTCTGTCTTGTCTTTGATAAATTTCTGCATTTATGAGTGCTTTTTATGTGAACAGGCTCCTCTGGAAAGAACCCCTTGCACTTTGGTCCTGGGAGATTAATACCACAACGCTTTGATGATGACACCTAGGTGATGTTCAGAGCACAATGTCTCTTCATCAGACTAACGCTAAACTGGAATTAAAGTTGCAACTAATGGTTCTTTTCATCATCGACTAAACTGCAGATATTTTCTCAGTCAATTAATACTTTGGTCTACAGTGAAAGATGTTGAGAACAATATCCTGCCCATACTGTACATTTTCAAATGTCTTGTTTTGTCCAACAAACAGTCCAAAACAACAAAATATTAAACCAATCAAGAAAAGCAGCTGAGAAAAAGTTACTGTGAACTAGGTACGGTCACCGTGACATGAGGTGCCGGTCATTTGAAAGGCAGTTGCTGTTTAGTTTAGCCTACAAAAGGTGACTGTGGTTGGACTGTGTGCCCGGTACACGGCTCTGCATGAGGTGACAGTCCTTTCAGGGGCCGTTGCAGTCTAGCCGACAAAAGGTGACCGTCATGCGGCAACAAAAGTTAAGTTTAGGCACCAAAACGACTACTTAAAATTAGAAAAAAGATCGGAGTTTGGCTTAAAAAAACCCTGGGACACAAACATGCGTTTCTGGGTGAAAGTCTTGTGTTTTATGACGGTACAGGTTTTTTATTTTATTTTATTTTTAAGTCGATTGAGAACAAATTCTCATTTGCAACGACGACCTGTCACATTCACACAGCTACATATTCATACTTGGAAGCTGCCCAGTACAACCACAACAACCACTGAGCAGCTCCACTGGGGGTTAAAGGCCTTGCTCAAGGACACCTCAGTGGTGGTAATGAAGGAGGGACAAGCGCTGCTCTCATACATAAAATCATAAAAGGATAAATAAATAAAAGGATCATAAAAGGCCAACCTGGCACACAGGTGATGGAGGTGGGAGGAAATAGCTGTTGTGACTCAATTTGCATAGTGAAATATGAAACCAAATCTCACATAAATAAAATCCATATTAAACCCAGTTAAGGATTTGATGGCAGCGTTCCAAGAGGAAATGGTCACGCCCTTCATTCATTTGTAAATCCACTGGGAAACAGAGAGGCTTCCTGTAATCTCAGCGAGCCATAGATACCACCAGACACTCTGCCATGAGTCAAGATGGTGCAGATCAAAGAGGAAGATGCTTATCTGCGTATTTTAACAGGGACACAAGAACAAATAAGAATCTGTGGAAGGAGGAAAATAGGACATGTTGACTACAATCGGTTATATTCATGTTTGTTATAGCTTTCCTCTACTCATAATTCCAAATAGCAGACAATTGTCTGTGTGTAGGATAAGGCTGGAGTTATTCTAAATGTTTGTTATTGCCAGCAATTCCAAAAAATTAGATAATTAGTTTATCTGTCTCTCAATAATTTCTGATTTCCAAACTGTATACAAACTTTTTTTTAAAAGCTGAATCATTTCTGAAAACAGCTGCATTATACCTGTAGTTTTTCACAAACCAAACTAGAGCAGGATTTAAAAGTGTATGTGTTGGGGACTATTTTCATCTGTGGATGAATAATACACATTTGGTGCTCTAATTACAGTGCCTATGTTCATCCTATAGAATGAGCATGTCACCCAGTGCAAGACAAATAAGATATATCCTGCTTTGGATACACATAAAACACAACAGGATCAATTCTTTAAACTGCCTACCCAAGTGTTAAATAGTGTTTGGATCACAACTGAAAGTGGTAAAGTTAAAAGGCCTTGTGTCTTGTTTTTCTGTTCGTCCCACAGTTCAGTCACGTCCCTCACTCAGTGATTTATTTGGCTATCTGTGCTCCACTGAAGTGGTTCAGACTCACTTGGATTATATCTAAAGGACTCTGCATTGTTAACAGGTCTTTTCAAGTGGTCTAACACCTAACGCCTTTGCCTGGAGAGCTGACTTAGATCCTGGAGGACGTGTTTCTGTTGGCTCTTCACAGAGATAAGTTAGGTGGCAGTCAGGTAGAGACAATATCACTGTTAGCACAATTAATATAAGGCCCACATTAAGTACCACTCTGCTTCTACTGATAAATTCCATCAGTGAAAAAGAAAATCTGTAATGTGCTTCATGGTATTGGGGTAGTAAAAAGCATTTTGTGTTGAGATTGCAGGGGCAGTGGCTCTCATGAAATCATTTGTGGAATCAGACAAAACAAACACACACATCCAAAGTCAAAATGTTAGCCAACGACTGCATGAGCAGCAGGGACAACCTGCTTTCAACTCCAATAAATCAGGTAATCATTAATCATGTTTGGTATTCTCTGGACACAGTGTTCACTCACTGTTGACTGTATGTCAGTCTGTATGTTTGGATTCGTCATTTTTTCTGGCTGGAGAAGTGACAGCATCTGGAAACAGAATGTATCGAGGCCAAATAGGGCAAATCTCAGTTGGATGAGATGACATTTTTCTCAATTGCAGCCCCACTTTGTGTTTTAGGCTGAGAAGAATCTATTTGCACATGAAATGATTCCCTGGTGTAGCATTAAAGTTGTTATATGGTCATTAAAGGATGACATTGCTTTTGCTGTGAGATAATGAAAATGAATGAATTATTCTATTAATATTCTGTTTTACCCCAAAATAATTAGGCCATTGAAGCAGCATAAAACATGGAAAATAAAAATAATCATTTGGTAACTGGGTTGCTAATTATCATTTATTTGTTTTCAGAAAACAAAAAAGGAGTTGTCTGGAGTCAGCATACAGGACTCCACTTGACCTTTGCCACTCGTCTCTCTCTGTCCTTCCATAATATAGTCTTTCTTTCACACAGACACACGTCAGCAGGCCTGTCTTCCTCCTGTGTCATGTTTAAAAGGAGGCCTCTCTGGTGACGTGTGGGCAGGCAGACACACAAAGCATCATTTAGCACTGGGTCATTTGTCACATCAAAGCAATTCTTGATATATGGAGGGAGGCTCCCTGTATTCTGTCAGAGAAAAATGTAAACAGGCCTACACAGAGCAGTAGGATCAGCAGGCCCCCTGCTGTCAAATCGGCCATGACCCAAAACCCCAAATTGTTCTCAGTTTACAAAAACATAACTGAATGAAAGCTGATCTGAAATACGGATGTGTTTTTGATGGCAAGATAGACTTGTTTGATCCCAAAACACCCAATATACTATTTATCTATGATACATTTTGGCAAGATACTTTTCTGAAACCTGATTTAGAGGCGCATATATTCACAATTTTGTGAAATTGCAGATGTTATAATCAGACATATTAGTGTTTTTAAGCAAATGTCTGAAGGTGACCAGTCACTTCTGTGTAAATCCTTATGTTTCATTAACATTGAATTAACATTAAAAGTAGATGCTATTTGACATTAGAGTAAATAAAGCAGATTTTTGATTGTTGAGTGTTCCAGATTTTTTCAGGGGCAGGTATATTGAAGTGTTCACTAAAAGAGCAAATATGGCTCCTGGCTGCATGTTTGTAACTATCTAAAGTGAAACACTGCCACTTTGTTATTTTATATTCTGCTGGATCTCTCTCCGTCCAGCCCCTTCCAACAAAAGGAAAAAAACATAATAAATCCACCATCTCTCTTGCAGCTTATATCCCTGAGCACCACATAAAATGATAGAATATTCATTTACTGTTATTACAGCTATATCTTTTTTGAGATTAAATTAATCTTTCCATGAGCAGTGCTGCTTCCCCTGCTACAGTATGCATATACAAGCCTGTGGTTACAACTAGGGAGTGTGAAGGATGTGTGGAGATGTGGTGTGTGTGTGTGTGTGTGTGTGTGTGGAGGAGGGGTATTGATTTCTGATGGATGGTAGGTGTTTTATTTCCTCTTAACATGTGAAAAGACCCCCCGGCATGCAGGAGTACAAGGTTAACACTCACTTATTAATGTGACACGAGCAGGAAGTGGAAGTCTCATCCTCATTAGCACTAACCTGAGGGGGCGAGCTTTGATACTATAGTGTCCCGGCCCTGGTATGTATTGTCTTCATTCCAACGCTTTGAAATGATTTTGCCAGTTAGGCTGCTGTTAAAGTAAGAATATTTCAGTTATATTTTGCTAATTGGCTATATAGCTATAACATTTTTGCTTTGGGTGCTTCATACACAACCAATAGATATTTTAATCCATCCCTGAATGAGTCTTTAGGACAGCAACAATCATTCCAAGGAAAGGCCAGAGCCAGAAAGCATTTTTATATCTACACTCACACACAGTCAAGGATTAAATGTTAGGGTGAAGGATGATGAATTTGACCAGTGTGATATCAACAACCTAGAAATGCCCCATGAATCAGTAAACAATCTGTAAATGGCACAAATACAATCCCACCAATGGTTGATGCCCGGGGGCGTCTTTCGGTCTTTCCCAGCCTTCAGTCATCCAAGCGGCAGGGGAAATGATGGAGAGGCAATGCTGGGTCAAGCTAGTCAGTTAAGCATAGAACAGCAACGGAAGTATACAGATTAGCCTTCAAAATAAAATACATGTATTCCTGCTTGACGAAAATGGCTCATGTTTCGAGAAAGTATTTTTAAAATATGACACAAACTAGTGTATTTTGGTTTACTATTGATTCTTTATAAAATAACGCATACGCAAGCTGAGTTCAGCTATCCAGTAGCGATTTAATTTGAAATGCCCCGAACGGAAATCTTAAAAAAATGTTGTCTAACTTTACGCACTCCAGAGGAGCAGAGTGGTCAAACTATCAGTAACAGTGAACTACTTTTCCCTGGGAATTCCTCCCTGGGGTCGGAATACTTTTGTTTGACTTTGTTCTTGGGGACAAGCTCAAATAAATGTCGGCTCTGACTCACGTCCTGAGTCCTGGAGCTTGCGCTTACCTGTGGAGCAAATGTGTCAATTGGCAAGCAACGGTTTCCGCTAGTGCCGTGTTGTGATGGCTAGCCCTAGTCGCTAGCAGCAGGCTGGTTAGCAGTATGTATGGCTGGTGTCGGTACTGCTGCAAAGAAGGCGATCATTAGCTCGCAAGCGGGCTACACTCGCTCGGTTGTTAGTTTGTTGTAGACAGTTTGCCATCTCTTAACACTGCTGATAAGGCCACATAACGGACAATGCGTTGGATAAAGCAGTAAGGTGAGTGTCATACAAGCACAGTTAACCTAGTTTCTCATGTTAACTCGTTAGCATAGCAGCCGAATCATTCGGGCTTGGCTCAGACTACTCCCTGGATTCAGATACATTCCTGCAAATATTCCATGTTTATAAAATGTTTTATTTGAATCTCAGTGTTGGGTGGCGTGTCTCGGAGCGTTTTTTTTTTAGACTGAATGATTAACACGACTTCTTTTTATGTAATGTCATTGCTTCTCGGTTAATGTTTCAATACACATATCCATATTTTGTATTATCAAACATCCCAAGTTAGCTTGCCACACCAGTACATAGCACCCCGGTGCGCTGTGCTGGCAGCAGAAGTGGTGGTTCTGCTGGAGTCCTAAACCCATTCTTACACACGAACAAAGTGTTATGTTAGCGATGCAGATAAACCGGGTTGTTTTAACATCTATTGTGCTGTAACCGACGGTAACAAAGCTGTTACGCGGACAAAGCATCCCTGCATCGGGGACGGTAGTGGAGCCTTTAACGTTAGAAATCAGTGAGAATACTCCGGAATGCCGGGGCTTTACAGGACTGCTGTTGCTCTACTGACTGTGCCTTTTTGTCTTTCTTTTGCAGAAAGATCACCAGTTGGAAATATCACATTAATACAAAGTGGATTACTTATCATGCCTTTCAAAATGATGGAGTACATTTCTTCACAACAACATGCGCGCCGTTAAATCAAATCTCGACCACTGCTGCAGAGATTTGGTGTCCTTACATTTGGATTCATCAGGCGGTTTTTAAAAGACCAGCAGCCACGACTAGATGTGCAGTGTTTTTTTAAATGTGCTTCCGGTAAAATATTTATTATGCAACTACACTGGTTGGATGTGCTCAGATTCCTATAAACATTATCGTGACTTCGTGCGAAGAAAGCCCAAGAAAGGAAGCCCAGGACGGGATAGGTACACGCAAACTACCTGCTCCTAAAGAAACATGGCCTCGGTTTGGAAGAGACTGCAACGTGTGGGGAAGCATGCCTCCAAATTCCAGTTCGTGGCTTCCTATCAGGAACTGATGGTGGAATGCACTAAGAAATGGTGAGTTTTTTGGGAGTAGCAGTCGACCACAGTGCTGTCATTTAAGCCCCATGAAAACTGTGTCTCTGTGTGCTGGAATGCTGAGCTTGTTCCTGGTGGCCATAATTCACACAGACACACACACATTCAGTCTCCTTGGTGTGCAGGCATGTCTGCATGCTGGGAGGGGCCATTGCCTTGTAAAATTGCTAGTTTTTTTTCTTGTGCACCAACGTTGAGTTTGTTTGGTTTGAGCCATGAAATGAGGGTGGCAAGCAAAACGATTTCCCTTCCTTCAACCTGAAGGGTTTGGATCAAGCTGCCCCTGTGCTCTTAAAATGCAAGCAAACCACTAAACGCCTACTAGCTCTAGGGATCCTATAGGGAATCTGATCTTGACTTCTGACTGATGATCATTTATCAAAACTCTCATTGTGTTAATATTTTGTAAAAGCACCAATAGACAATATCGGCATTTATGTATTTAGTCAAAAATATTGTGACATTTTATTATTATTTTTTTTCTTCATATCGCCCAGCTCTAAAGCTAGCTCAAACATCACAAGAGCTTAGTTGCATAGTCAATCATAATAAACTGAAAACATTTATTGTAGCACAATTTTTTCCATCTCCCACTTTTCACAATTGTTTTTTCAATGTATAAATTAAGAAGTAGAAGAAGGTTTACCGGTAGTACCAAGTTGATTTTCATATACAAGGAATTTGCCTTTGTTATTTTGGTGCATAACAAAAAACAAATACTGTGAAAGTTAAGAATCATACAAATATTATATAATCACAATTATATATCCAGTACTAACTTTTTTATTTACAGTAAGACAGTAAAAGTACAGCCCAAAGATATTTATGTTGTAAAGAAAGAATGAATGAATGGCGTTGCAGGAGCTCTCAGGTGTGTTTTCAGAGGTGTAAGGAGATTGGTGGACGTACGCTACACTTAAGCCTGCAGGTATGTGTCCTGTAATGAGTAAAAAGCAGGGACTTAAAAGCAAAGATGTAGCCTGCAGACATGGATTCTCAAGCAGCTTCCCGTATGCGTGACTAACTCAGCCCCACAGAGTTTAGACCTGGGACAGATGTTAACGTGTTGGAGAATGGAATGAGAAAAATGTACATCTCTTCCCAGAGCAAAGGCTGGGTGGGCTCAGCACACTGTCAGTAATACGCTTTGTTTTGCAATCCAAGCAGAACTGTTACGTTATTAAATGGAATAAGTATGTATATACCGCCATTTGTTGTTAAATAATTTAGTTATTGTCTATAGTAGTTTGTGATAACAGTAATAAAGACATACAATCTAAATTTAACAACCCTTGGAAATAGATTGAGTGCTCAGTAAAAAGTTGCCAGTGTGTGATGCTACCACTCATCTTGAATGTCAGCTATACTGCATGAAATAGTATTTAAATAACTTTGAATGCAAGGAATTTCTGCCTTTACACTGAGAGTGTGGCTGAGAGTGTTGCCTTCAGGGTTTTTGCTTGTCTTCGATTTTTGTGTGTGTGTGCGCGCCTGGCTTAAAGTGTGCGAGAAAGCGTTGGCGTACACGTTCTGCCTTCCTTGGACTTCATCAGTACGGTATGTTATTGTTGCAGTGGAAACTTTCCATCTACGCAGAGGAAACAGTCTCCACAGCTCAAATGGATCTCAAATCCTGAAGCCTTCAGAAGTGATTTTTTTAAAACCTTCAACCCTTTCATTTTTGGCATCAGTAACTGGAAGAAAGGCTGAACACTGTCCGTACATAAAGATGTGGGTGCTTTGAATGTACATTGTGTGAAATATGAAAGAATTTTTCACACTTGGCTGACACTCAAAGGCTTAGTAGAATAATTTCTGAAGTCTTTCTGAAGAATTTAGGGCACTTCAAACAATCAGTAAGTAAGAAGTTCAAGGGTCTGCTCTGCTGTGTGTAAGTAAACTTTATTTATATAGCACCTTTCACTGACAAGAGGGGTCACAAAGTGCTTTACAGTAAAACAAATAAAAACAACAATACATAAAATACTAAGTCATATTGCTAGTTGTGCGTGCAATAGATCCTGGATGTAAGAAGGAGGTTGACCATGCAAGGTTCTATAAGTAGTGATTAAAATTATAAAATGCACTCTAAAACCTATTGGTAGCCAATGAAGAGCCTTAAGCACAGGAGTAATGTGTGATCTCCTGCTGGTCTTAGACAAAAGTCTTGCTGCTGCATTCTGTGTAACTTGCAGTTTGGCCATGGATGATTTGTTTTCAACTTTCAAGTGTATAGTACATTGCAATAATTCAAACGTGAAGAAATTAAAGCATGAACAAGCATCTCCATCTCTTTTTTAGAAACCACAGATCTGATCTTAATAATGTTCCTGAGATGGAAAAAGCAGGAACAAACCACAGATTTCACATGACTGTTAGATTTGTCAACAATGACACCCAGATTTTGCACATTACAATCAGAGTGATAGAGCCCCAAATGGCCTGCCTAATCTTAGGGGTAATGTTGTCTGTGGTAAAAATCATCATCTCAGTTTTGTCTGAATTTAGTTGCAAAAACATGTGTGCCATCCATTCATTAATGGAGGCTAAACAAGTGTACAACAAGGAGTTTGTAAATATAATTAGATATCACCGGCATAACAATGGTAAGATATTTCTTCAAAACAACCAATAATTTTTCCAAGAGGAAGCAAATACAGACTGAACAGCAGGGGGCTGAACACAAAACCTTGGAGCACACCACAGGACAGAGGAGCAGAGTCTGACATATTTTCTATGCACACTGCAAAACTCCTGTCTGAAAGATAGGAAGAAACCAATCCAGAGCTGATCCAGTATTGCCCACAGTTGTTTTCAGTCTGTCATTTAGATTGCAGTGATCAACAGTATCAAACACTGCACTGTGATCTAGTAAGACCAGCACAGAACATTTACCCCCATCATCAGCCATCAAAATATCATTAGAGACTTTAAGGAGAGTAGTCTCAGTTGAATGGTTTTTACAAAAGCCAGACTGAAACTTATCAAAGATATGAGAATCCAAAACATTATTTAGCTCGTACGCAACAACCTTTTCTAAAATGTTCTAAATCAAAGGCAATTTAGAAATAGGTCTGTAGTTTTTAAACAAAGCTGTGTCTAGATTGTTCTTTTTCAAGATAAACTGAACAAGACCATGCTTAAAACAGCTAGAGACCTGGCCCAGCTGAAGAGATACATTTTAAATTGAAACCATTAGGCCCTCTCCATGCTGCATACAGACAGCAGCTGCAGGCGGACATTCGAACAGGGCTGCAAACTCACCTGTACCGCTCCAGGTACATCCGTCACCACACTCCCCCATGGAGAATCGGATCAGCAGTATTGTTTAGTGATCGTACACCCATGGCGTTGACACCGCATTTGTTGACAAACTCAGTAGCAATATAGCGCAGGAAACAAACAAAAGAGTCGGGATGAGCAACCAGCCGTAGCGGCGAAGCCAAACCCAGGTGACATTGTTTTAGTATTGCAACAGAAAACTCAGATTGGGCAGATAGTTTAGCTAACTGTCTGGATTTCCCTGCAGAAATGTGTGATTCTCATGCCTTAGGGCCAGGGTACACTCGATTCAAACTGGTTTGGACGATGCGCTTTGACTGTCCTACCACGTTGGAAATCAAACAGCCTCACTCGAATGGGCAGTGAAAAATTTGCCATCAAAGAGACTTGTGGTGACGCAATATTGTTTAAATATTCAGTCTCTACTGGAGGTTAGGTGTTATCAGTCCCATGACACCTCTTATAGTGTGGGTGGAGTGAGATTCTATGAGTTTTTTCATCTGGCTAGAATAAATATTTTGGCGCTTGAATTTTCCTTAATACTCTCAGGTAATGTGTCCCTTCTGTATTTCTGTGGATATAACTTAATTCCAGAGTACATTTTTATTTACATCTTACAGTAGTGTAGATGAGTTGCCAATGGCAAACACCATTATAAAACAGAGCATTGACCTGCCAGGTTACATGATGCATAATAATTTATATGGTTCTTTGTGCAACTTCTCAAAGCAACATATGATATAAATGTGCCTTTCCAAGAGAAGTCATAAGGTAGGAGCATCTGGGAATGTCACTTGCAGATAGGAGATGATGTAAATGCAAGGGCCCTGGTCCGTTGTTAATTGCCTGTTGGTCATAGTTTTGGGATGCTACTGGTAGCATTTGTATTAGTCAGCCTTTATCAGTGGCTAAATGAGCTTGTTGAATTGGTGACAGAGGCACTCTGCAAGATACAGTTTTGTGATTTCACCACTTAAGACCACTACTTTGGTGTCAGTTTATTTTTCCCCTCTACATGTTCTTTTTCTAGAAGCTTAAGCTCTTGTTTATTTTCATCCTTGAGATGTAACCGGACATTCACACCGCCACCGACTTAGGCGTCTAAAGTTACCGGAAGTCATTCATTTGCAATGGAAGCCGGCTTCTCTCAGCTGCACGGAGCGGCAAATCTGTTGGTGTCGCGTTTCGAGCATGTTGAGCGTCAATCAGAAAGTTGAAATTTTTCAACTTTATGGTAATGACCTATGACGTGGTTCAGCGGCTAACACCAGCCGCCAATCAGAATATAGACGTCCTTCGCGCTGGCTGATCCCGGAGAAACATACGATGTAAACTTTCGTTACTACCAAAACATTCATTCTGAGCTTTTTTGCAGCTCAAGTCGGTGGCGGTGTGTACGTACAGTAAAGAAAGTGGTGACAGACCAGGAGCCTAGGATTGGGGGAATCCTATTTATCCTATATGTGTTGGTAATGTAATTGTTGGTCTTTATCCGTCGCCCTAGTTGCTGTATTCAACTCCTCTTTGGAGCAGAGGGAGTTGGCATTCCACTCACACCCAGTTCAGACTCCAGAATCAATTCGGACCAACTATTGAAACATTAATGAGTTCAGTGTTTGTGTTTGCCAGTGAAATGAAGCACCACTCAGTGTTGCAGCATTGCCCCCTTTGAAACTTGATATATAGCATCTTTGATGAATGAACAGTGTTTTATGTTGCCTTTCATCTGTAGAAGATAATTATGATCATTCTGGCCTCCTTGACACGTAAGTAGCAATATTTTAAATTGAAGTTTGGTTTATAGATATGGATAAACTGACTTTGAACTGAATTTGAAATGTGTATACTATTGATTTTCTGTCTGTGAATATGCAGTCAATAGGGGTCCCCTCTCAAAACACTCGCAGCTTGCCTCGACCATAGCGCTCTTCCGGCAAATGATTTATTATATATTTTGCTGCCTGTTGAAGAGTTACAGCAGTTGTTTCAAATATGTACCAGAATGACTGTATATGAAAAAATAATATCACACAGGAAGTTAAAACTAGTATATTGCCCAGCACTAGGAGCTATCATTACCTAATCAAACATTGTTACATCTAACAATCAAGCAATATAACATACACTCACCTAAAGGATTATTAGGAACACCTGTTCAATTTCTCATTAATACAATTATCTAATCAACCAATCACATGGCAGTTGCTTCAATGCATTTAGGGGTGTGGTCCTGGTCAAGACAATCTCCTGAACCCCAAACTGAATGTCAGAATGGGAAAGAAAAGTGATTTAAGCAATTTTGAGCGTGGCATGATTGTTGGTGCCAGACGGGCCGGTCTGAGTATTTCACAATCTGCTCAGTTACTGGGATTTTCACGCACAACCATTTCTAGGGTTTACAAAGAATGGTGTGAAAAGGGAAAACATCCAGTATGCGGCAGTCCTGTTGGGGGAAATGCCTTGTTGATGCCAGAGGTCAGAGAAGAATGGGCCGACTGATTCAAGCTGATAGAAGAGCAACTTTGACTGAAATAACCACTCTTTACAACCGAGGTATGCAGCAAAGCATTTGTGAAGCCACAACATGCACAACCTTGAGGCGGATGGGTTACAACAGCAGAAGACCCCACCGGGTACCACTTATCTCCACTACAAATAGGAAAAAGAGGCTACAATTTGCAAGAGCTCACCAAAGTTGGACAGTTGACTGGAAAAAATGTTGCCTGGTCTGATGAGTCTCAATTTCTGTTGAGACATTCAGATGGTAGAGTCAGAATTTGGCGTAAACAGAATGAGAACATGGATCCATCATGCCTTGTTACCACTGTGCAGGCTGGTGGTGGTGGTGTAATGGTGTGGGGGATGTTTTCTTGCCACACTTTAGGCCCCTTAGTGCCAATTGGGCATAGTTTAAATGCCACGGCCTACCTGAGCATTGTTTCTGACCATGTCCATCCCTTTATGGCCACCATGTACCCATCCTCTGATGGCTACTTCCAGCAGGATAATGCACCATGTCACAAAGCTCGAATCATTTCAAATTGGTTTCTTGAACATGACAATGAGTTCTGTACTAAAATGGCCCCCACAGTCACCAGATCTCAACCCAATAGAGCATCTTTGGGATGTGGTGGAACGGGAGCTTCGTGCCCTGGATGTGCATCCCACAAATCTCCATCAACTGCAAGATGCTATCCTCTCAATATGGCCAACATTTCTAAAGAATGCTTTCAGCACCTTGTTGAATAAATGCCACGTAGAATTAAAGCAGTTCTGAAGGCGAAAGGGGGTCAAACACAGTATTAGTATGGTGTTCCTAATAATCCTATTGGTGAGTGTATATTCAAGTTGTAATATATAATATGTATGTGCACTGCTGTTAAAAGCTTTGCTTTTAAAATCATAGGTATGAGATTGTGATTGTGAGTGACCCCATATCTTTGTTTATCCCAACTGTAACTCAGGTGCTGTCTATTTCTTCTGATCATCCTTGAGATGGTTCACCTTCATTGGAGTCCAGCTGTGTATGATTATACCATGCCACTGACCAAGGGTCATTGGCTACACAAAGCAAATATCATGCAGGCTATATTACAAGTTTTTTTCCCGATTGCTAAACGACAGTGGGCACAACTGGAGCAACTCCAGTCTCCACAGCAGCAGTACATGTGGACCAAACTCTAGTGTTTTTATTGCTTGAACACAGTTTTCAACACTCTAAACACTTATCCCATGACTTTAACCACAACGTGCACTACACTGTGGATTTACAGCACTTTGTTCAAATGCTAACACACTGCTGTCAAAACTGTTAACCACACATTCAAAACAGATTTGGATTTCAGTCTGGTGCATACCACACACTGCTGATTGCAATTTCATCTGAGAGACTTGTTATGAACACATACTATACACTATATAGGTAAAGCTCAGAAAGATTTTTTTATTATAAATAAAGAAACACCAAATAAGAATGAAACAATTATATACTGTATCGTTCAAGAGAGCCGGTGAAAAGGTTAAAAAGCAACAATACCAATATGTCTAGGTCACATGTTTGAGGTTATGTACAGAGCTATAAAAACGTGAAAAACACTTTTTTACGGCAGTAAAACTGTAGACTTACTGTTCTTTCAGAAAATAATGGAGGTGGACGCAATGGAAATATCATATTCATTTGTATTTAGAGATTATACAGGTGCATGCCAACCAGGACATCCAATGTTCTTTGTTAATGCGTACGTATTAAAAAAACAATTCCAGTCATTACATAAACTACTACAGGCAAAATAAAATGAAATATCTATTAAAGGAAACTGCTGATTTTCATTCCTTTTTGTTTTCTACAAAAACTGGAACATTATAAAATAAAAAATGTTCACATGAAAGAATTCCACTCTTCTTTAAAGAAACTATTGATTAGTGTGAAGTCACTTAAATTATTCAAACTGTAAAGATTAAAAGTTTGAAATATGTGTATTGGTGTTTGATGCTAGTGTTTTTACTCTGTGTTCTGAGTGACGGTGTGTGTTATCTAGATGGGGATTGTTCAGTGTTTGGCTGCACTGAGCCTGTAAATTGAGTGTGAAGAGTTGTGTTGCTTGGAATGAGTTTTGCAGGTTATGTGAACTGTTTAGCTCAGGTGACTGTTGGTCGTGCAGACTAGTTGTGTTCACTGTCGTCTAGCAATCGAAAAAAAATGTGTCTGTTTTATCATCAACATAGGTGAGTGGATGAAAAAAAAGAAAAAACAGGATCTCTGAGCATTAATTTTTCCACAAATATCTCTAGGCTCTGTAAAACCTTTTCTGTCCTCTGCTGGTTTTTGTTGTGCAGTGCTTTGCTATATTATGTTTACTCTGTTTTAGACTGAGCTGTATCATAATGTCTAGAAGTATAAGCTTGTTTTAACCAGAGGGTTGTTCCAACCTTGAGATACAAGCAATACTGAGTGCAGTAAGTGAGGCACGCTTTTCTGTGAAGAGGACACAACCCCAACAGCGAAAGGCAACTCATTGTGAACTTAAGCAAGAATGCTGTTAGTATTCCCCTGAGGCGAAGAATGTGATGCTAGTCAACCTGTCTGGTAAAATACTGTTTGAAAACATTGTCTGAAGCCAACAAGTGTCATTGCTGCTGACAGACCTGTTGACATGCGTGGCAAGGATTTGAGAGTTGTAAACTGGAAACAACACAGAGATGCTATTGATTACATGGTAATTCTATCTGGCTACATGCAAGCAAAGCTAATCAGGACTGCTTCCCACACTGCCACATGACCAGAAAGGGATGTTTTTATATCAATAAAGGTCTGAAGTAACCCTGAAGACACACACACACACATCAGACATTTTCATAGGGATTTAGAAACTGAGCGCTCACTCTCACATACATCTGCATGTATACTGATGCAGATTTACACTTCTCCTTCGGGGTGTTTGGTGGTCCCACTGTGAATTCCTGCGGTGTACGAAATGATTTATTATAGCATTTATCCTGAAGCTTGTCATAGCATCACTGCAATGCTTGTCACACATTACCAGCCTATGTTTATTCATTTTACACCGGAAGTAACCATGCTGTCATTCTTTCTTTCACTTTGTGATTATAAATGGATGGGAATGTCCCACTTCCACTGGAAATCGCTTTGCTAGACTCCAAATACAAATTTCTAATTGCCAAAAGGCAATGATTTATTAGCTGTTTAATTATTTCCTATTTAAAATTAATTATGTTCACATTAACCATCATGATCCCAAACAATATGTCTTTGGGCAAAACCCTGAAACTCTCCTTACTCACTAATTTTCACTGAATAAAAGTTGTTGCTGAATGAGAAAAGTGCAGAATGTCAATCCTGGACACCACCGTCCAAGCATCAGGCTGTCAGTTGAGTAATGGCTCACTATTTCATTGAAAGTGACCGTGTGTCAGGCTGGGACATGTTGTCTTCTGTTGAACATGTGTGCATTATGGCAAGCGTCCATCATGTCTCTGCCAGAGAAACATCTTCTATTCTAATTTGAAGGCCTTGACACTTTCATGAGTATATGCCCGGCACCAGGAGATGCTTTCAATGCCAGGTTATTGTACAGTGCAGAAAATCTTGGTGAAACCACACAATTTGGGTTATGATTGGCTATAAGGTTTTGGATAAAATGTTATTGCTTACGTCTTTGGTTTCTCAAAGTGTTTCAGTGTAGTCATATTTTAAGGTTTCAGTCACTAGTGTGTCTTTATGTTTTGCTCATGTGTTTCCATACTGGTACTAGGGTTGGAAAGGTACATGTATTCATATTGAACCGAAACGGTACAGACATCTCTGTTTGGTATATGAATTTACACAGAGAATACAGGGTATAAAAATAAAAAAAACGTGCGTGTAAAGCAGAACTACTGTTAGATACACGTTTCTTAGGGACACCTAATCTGTAGCCTTAGCTCTGAAGCTATGTAGCCATCCAGTGAATGAGTTAGTAAGCTAGTAGCACACTTATATGGACGAGTAGCCTAGCCTATGGCGAGTGGTGGCAACCCATAAGAGTTAGAGGACCCGCTGGCCTCTTTAGGATCGCAAGTTTGGGAAAACTTGGGTTTTCCGGTCTATTCCAGTAGTACAGGCGAGAGAGTGGGGGATAAGACGAGGACTGTGTTGCCTTTGTTCAGAAGTTGTCGGGTATATGATGGGAACCGATATGTGCCAATCACTGGAACAAGACAAAAAAACTCCAACTTCTCTTCCTACAGTGCTTAACCAGCCTTTAGATACAAATACAAATACGGCCAAAAAATCACTGAAGCAATCAGAATTTCCATGTCATCTTCAATGCGGCAATATTCACTTGTAAGTATTTGCTGCATGTACTCGTACCTCGTTACAACTTGCCATCTCGTCCACACATGAGGCAAACTGTAGTCCTTTCCATATACAACCAAACACAGACGTTGATGGGGCACTAGTCAGCTGCACCCTCCGTTTCACTAATGACTGATGGTTGGACTTCTCGTGCCTAGGAAAGCTATCTCACATCGACAGCTCATTTTATTGACTCTGAGTGGGAAATGAAAGCATCAGTTGTACAAACTTGGCCCCTGTATGAGAAGCACACATACGCACTCACCTAGCTGAGAAGCTACAGGAGGTCGTGGCAGATTGAAAACTAGAAAGGTATGCCTGTCTCGCTTAATAGCAAGAATACTTTTGTCGAGAGAAGGTCTCGCCTTATTAGAATTTTTTTTAATTATTTAATGTAACTTGCACTTTCATAAATAAGAGATGCTGTATTTTCTGGAGTAATGGAGTCTGGAGATGATGTGGGGTATTTACTGTTTACATCTTTACACACTCAGGGAAGGACTGTATGACACTAGGTGGTACAGCCTGAGACATGCACAATAAAAACAAAACAAAAATTGCCTTCTGCATTTTGTTTTGCTTTTCCCTCCATTGTACCGAACCGTGATGTCGGAACCAAGGTATGAACCCAACCGTAACTTCTGTGTACTGTTCCGCCCCTAGTTGATACTTGAGTTGTTTTAATGTGTGTGTGCTTGCTTAACACTTCCAAAATTATAGCCTTTGCTTCTGATTTAACTTTAGATTGTTTTGTCTTCCCGATACTGCTTGCAGCTACTCATCTCCTCCTGCAATCCTGTAATTGTTTTTGTGCACCAAGCTCCCAAGCTCAGTGCTATCAGCAGGGGCAGCTCTCACACTATCATTAATACTCCTCTTTCCATTTTCTTTGCTGTCTTACTCTGTACCACGCTTATCTCCTTCTCCCTCTCTTTCTTTGTTACTTGATCTAGCTGCCGCCCCTCACTTCTTTTTTTTCTGATTGTGTCACTTGACTGCTTTGCAGTGGAATCCGCCCAAGTGTAGTTGTTCTGTGCTGCAATTATGGACACAAACTGACATTTACACACACCCTTCCACAAACACCAAGGGACATGAAACATTGCAGGGTTGTGAAGCAGTCAATTGGGTGTTAAATGTGATGAAAACTGTGCTGGTGCTTCTGTCTCCACTGCTGTCAGGCAGAGAAACACATGGCCCTGAAGACTGCTCAGAATTTATCAACTGGCAGAGCAGTGCTGCCACATCTGCAGGCTGATAAATGCATACTGTGTGTGTGTGTGTGTGTGTCAGGATGGAGAAGCAAAACCTTAAGCCACAAATGTACTGGTGTTACATTTGGGAAACTTGTTCTTAAAAAAATGAGCTGGTGCAGGTGGGAAGAAAGCTCTTCTTTTATCTTCTATTATGAATATTTTTCATCTTTTCCATTCAGTTTGTTTTCCAGGCAAAATAACTTTTTATGAGTAATTAACTTTACTGCTGAAGCTTCAGTCGCCTGACTGCTCATGAATCATTGCCTTCAGAAATGGACATTGCTGTCCACACCAGGACTCCTTGTTTCTCTGCTGTTGGTGCTCTTAGGCACATGATGGTTGTGTACTGTGTCAGTCTCTCCCCCAGGGCTGTTAGCAAGCTGGTATAGGGAAAGTCGTTGTTAAGGGAGGGGAGATTTTTTTATTATCTCATTTAGGGCTGCACCAAATACATACACAAACAGACACACACACACACACACACACACACACACACACACACACACACACACACACACACACACACACACACACACACACACACACACACACACACAGACACAAGACAAGGAACCAAACACGGCTACAGCCTGGACTTCACAGCCTCAGCAATGTTCACCCAAGTGTCCAGAGTCTTTCCTGGCGCATTATTGCGCGCCATGGAAAGCTCCATATACACTACATCCAAGTAGGAAATGGTCTCTGTATGGATAGACAGGTCATGAGGTGGTTTTCAAAGGGTTGAAAACTTTTTTTTTCGCTGCTGTAAGTCCAGCAAAGACAGCACGTTTCTGAGATCCAGGGAGTTGAAAGGCTGACAGATTATTCAACATCAAGACATTGACCCCATTTTTGAGCCCCATTTTTGTCAAAGGTAGAATATGTGTCAAACCATTCTGAATGAAGTACCGTGGCGCTGCAGAGACGTCTCGGCCTTCAAATCCTATCCTAAAGACTAAAGAAAACATATTTATTTTGTACAGATCCTCTCAAAAATCCCACTATAAATAATTTTTATTTTTTAGATTTTAATACTTTTCAGTGAAAATGAGAATAACGATACAAAAATATCGTAAATCAAATCGCAATATCAGTCAAAAATAATCTCAATCAGATAATTTCCTCATATCGTGCAGCCCTAATCTCATTTACCCTACTCAAAGGTGGCTTCCTATCATTCCCTTCTTTATTTCAGTGGTGCTCCTAAACACATGATCTAAGGGATTCCTACTGTGCTTGAAGCTTTCAGTGTGCTATCTTGTTGTGTGGAAGTAAGGTGTATGTTGACTACTGTTTATGCTTATTTTGCTGTCCTGTACCAAATTGCTTTCTGCATGTCTCTCTTCCTTCTAATTTTTACATTAGTTTAGTCAGGGACTGTTTTTCTTTTGCCCAAGCAGGTAGACTCCATCATTGTCTTGCTCTACACTTGATGTTGATGGATACCAGTGTATATATAGAAGCCAACATTTGCATGAGTGTGATTATCTGTCTAGTTTCCTAGTCATGTGAGTTCAACAGTGAAAAGATAAAAATGCATTGCTTTGAGTTTGCCCTCTCAGAGGCCTTTTCCAGACACACAGTTTATGTGGACTCCCCCGCCACTGCAGAAATCTAGTGATAAGAGAGGAATGAAAGCCCAATGGAGATGAGCCAGGAAACTAAAGCAACAAGACAAAAATAAGCATACCATTCCCAATGTCTACACTTGTCTTGGAGCATAGAACACATGGACTTCACAAGTTGAGGTGTCTTATTAGTTACCAGTTTTGCCTCACAGACAATAGCAATTGTTTTTTATTGGATATCTTTCTAGAATTTAGTCAACTTCATAATCTCAGCACAGACAATCTTATTTCCCAGCAGCTCTTAAAATCTTCCTGTGGAGTGAGTTTTACCCTTAACCTTGACCCATAAGGCCATTCATGTCAGCAAAGAAACATTTAATTTTCTTCTCCTGGCTGTCAGTCATCACAAGGTAGAGTTGACAGTTTCCTCTTTTCTGACCTCTATTTCTCAGGGGGTAAGATTTAAATAACTCCCTCAGGGCAGGTGGAGCTTCTGATCTTCACTTTTATCTATCCAACCTACTTGCTTTATTGTTTGTAACCCTTCTTAGCCATGACATCCGTAATTATCCACAATGTATCTCCAGTTAGTTTATCTCTATAGTGTACAGTGTATAGTGTACATACTCTATGTAGTCTCTCTCTGCAGTTAAGCTCTCAGCTACATGCAGCTGACTTGAAACAAATCAGGCTGCTTACTGAATGTAAAATGCAGCTGCTTCAAAAAGAATCTTCACGCTTGATGTCTTCACGTCCTCACTGGGAAGTCTGGAGCAAATGTCTGGAAATGTTGTTCTGTCCCAATTCACACACAACTATTTAGCTTTTTTTTAAATTATAGATCATCTCTCACATCAGATACTTTAATGTTAACAATAGTGTTCATCAAAAGTAGTGATATGTCACAGCTGAATCCAACTGGGGAATAGGATTGGTGAAATGTGTTAATCAGCTGTGACAAGTTTTAAATCTCGCAATACATCATATGAAAGAAATGCAGAAGGTCAAATTTGGAAAAATGGTCTGTAATAATGGTTGGTCTCTGATCTAATAAAGGTTTTGCTTGGTGCCAGTCTTACTGACCTTGTGAAATCTTTGGATCCAGGAAAATGTAAAGTAATTTACAGAATATTAACATGTAATGCTTGGTAAAGATATCTTTACTATCTAATATAAAAATGTCATATACCAGCCATCCAGGATTCCACAGACTTTTTTTAGATTGTTGCAGCCCAATATGCCTGTTTTTTGCGGGAGCTTTTGGAAAAAATTGTGGTAAAAATGTTTTTGTATTTTTGTTGCAATGAAGTTGCGAGAGACAGTGAAGTGATGCGATTTCTTTTTTTCTAGTTCTCAATTTAGGTCATCCTGTACGTCTCATCTCCGTTTTTTCCTGCATCCACCGTGTGTTTGTGCGTGCGTCAGTCGGGGGGGGGACTGACGGGACTGAAACAGCAGTAGCTTTCAATGTATACAGGTTGGCAGGACGGCCTGAAATGTTTTGCACGGTCTTTTGCTGTAGGCTACATTTTCTTCCTGAATGTGAGATGTAACTCACAGAAACAAGGAAATGACTTTGGCGACGTACGTGTGACATTCTCACTCCCGTTTGGTCATTGGCACGTGGCACTGCTGGGATTGGTTGAAGTCGCGGGATACTCCGGTTATTGGTCAAATTTGCGAAAAAGTTGCGGTGATTGGTGAAAATTGCAAGTCACACCTTTTCACGGGGATTGGTTGAATTCGTGGGAATTGTTGTTCATGAATAGTGTCATCATGAAATCCTGGAAGGACTGATATACACACACAGTCACACACTTTATGAACAGTTATTTAAATTTGAACATTTTTTAGTCACAGAGAGTAATGTAGTTACATACAGTACTACCCACACATGCAAACAACTTTCACTCCACTGGCAGTGTAGACCAGAAGAACACTTCTAAGTTTGGTGTCCCCCCCAATACATACATTTTGTTTGTTTTTTTGGCTTTTCAGCCCATCTTTAATTACGTGTTTACAATGGATTCCAAAGTTTTTAATGGCAGACAAATTGTCCATAGAAACTTCTCAAACCACTTCCACAGCATACTCCACTCTTTATACTCAGTTCAGTCCTTGTTTCAACAAAATATGGCTAAAGACACAGGCCTATATATAATATATCAACATACTGTATATATTAAAGCGATGAAACGGAGACAAAACAGTAGATAGGTACTCATTAAAAAATCTCATCTAAGGTTAAAAGAAATAAAACCAGAAGCTGACAAATTTTAAAATGGAACCAGATTTGTTGAAAAAATGAATTGAAACAAAGTAAGAGTCTTTGCTTGATGGAAAATGAGAGAAAGCATACAATGATGAAGTTCAGATACAGAAAATTAAATCATAGGGACCGTGGATAGGACAGGCTTTAAAAAATGCATTATACAGACTTAATGAAGATTTAAAGTCATTCATAAATGCCCAGTATGTGTTAGGGGTGTGAATCTTCAGTGGTCTCACAATTCTATGCAATTACAATTATCCTTCACATGGTTTTCATCAACACATTCAAGCAGTCAGATGAACTCCCTTTTTGGGGGGGGGGGACACTTCCTGGATGTAGCGGAGTCTGAACACAACAGAAAACAGACAAAAGACAAAAACAAAAAAAAACAGCAACTGTAAAATCAACAAGCAACATCAGTGGGCTATAATTGATTATGGTCTGTAACTGTATTGATGCAGAATCATCCACGTCCCATACGGACCAAAGTGCAGAGTGGGGACTGGTAGCTGGTGCCAGTTCACCTCCTGGCCACTGCCAAGGTGCCCTTGAGTAAGGCACCCAAACCCACCTTCTTGGGGCGCTCATCCATGTACAGCCCCCTCAGTCTGATATCTCTCCATTAATTTATATATCATGTTTTTGTCCTGAGCATGTGTGTGTATTTCAGGCCTGTGTGCAATGTGTGTGCAACTGTACTAAAATGTAAATTTCCCCTTAAAATAAAGGCATGTTTTATTGCTGTGCCACTAAACTAAACTGAGCCCCACCATTGTTTGTGTTTGTGTTGTGTGTGTGTGTGTGTGTGTGTTGTGTGTGTGTGTGTGTGTGTGTGTGTGTGTGTGTGTGTGTGTGTGTTTGTGTGTGTCTGGGGGCCGTGTGTGTGTGTGTGTGTGTGTGGTTCCTGCCTCATATCAAATGCCTGCCTACAGGAAAGAGGGCTGCCGCAATATCCTGACGCACCCTCCACTTCCAACCATGCAAGCAGATAGACATGCACACAGAGCCTCAAGTGTTTAACCACAAGCACATTTAAGCTGCCAAACTAATTTCTTTGATGAGCAAGCTTTATATTCTGTCTGTTTTAAGTGGTACATATTATCCTAAGAGCTAGAGATGACAGGATGATTTTATTTTTTAAAAAACCACCCATATGTTTCCCTCAGCTTTTGACTAAACGTTGAATCAAGTCTTCCTTCTGATATCCATCTGATTGAACAGATTTGCTTTGTTTAGAAGCAGTGCAATTTTGCAGTCTACACTTGCCCCGCTTCATTTGATCTTTATGTGTGTAACTGCAGCCCAGAGTGTCTTTTTACAGTTTTTTTTTTTTATATACCTGTGACCTAGACTGGGTAAACTCCTCCCACTCTGCCGCCAATTTGACTTTGCCCTGCATCTTGATCTGGAAACCTGCACGTTTAATGCTCCTGCTTCAGTTCACAATTTTGAGGGAACCAATCACAAACTGGCTTATCCACCTGGCGCGTTATTGGCGGGTTTAACACGATGACGATAAAGAAGCAACAAACAACTTTTTGTTTACATTCAACCTGTTGGCTACTGAAGCGCAGCAACAGCAACATGTTGATGCCGCTATTGCTTAAAACGGAAGAGAAACTTTCCCTGTGTTTGTGTACCGTTGGTCACACCTCTTGTGCGGAGTAGACTCCTCACATCTACGCTCAATCTCAAATCTGTTGAGCTTGGTCTGGTGATAGCCAGACTACCTGTGACCATGAGCACATGATTGTGTATTGAGCTGTGAGTACTAAGATAATGCTTTAGAATGCTTAGCAGTACTGTGCCTAAGAACTGTAGCTGTGGCTGGGATGCTGTCTCCACTGCATAGCTAGAGTAGACAAGATGTAACACACTCACAAAATTACCTTCAAGCAGCAATGAGCCGACTGTAGAATTGAGACTGTAGAAAATGTAGTAGTTTAATTGTAGTAATGGCACTTGGGGGAAAGAGTGGGGAAATCAGTAAGACAATCACATTCAAAGGAATATGAAAAAAATGCCAATTTAAAAGGTCTGCATAGAAGTCTATAATTGGTTATGTATATGAACATCAAACATGTCCTCTTCACTAACTGCAGGGTGATTCTTGCAACTGTTTTTTACCTGCTGTGATGTTAAAGTGTCTTTGAGGAAAACATTGAACACCTACATGCTCACTAATTGCAGGTTTCGCTGGATGAGAGCTACAGCTAAATGCCTTAAATGTAAATGTAGGAGGTTTATCTGTGTTTTGCGTCTATCTCAGAGGGCTCTCATCTCAACTCCTGCTGAGCTTACAGACCCACTTTCACTCGTATCTGCCCTCTCTCTCTCCAGCCCATATACACACACTATCACAAATTCTGGTGTTAATTTTGAATCTATTTTTTTATTTTTTACATTGTTTTTTATAATATTTGAGCTTTAGGCTGAAGATGAGTCTTTAAAGATTAGAGCCTTTACCTCACTAATCTGGTGTATATACAGTGTGTGTGTGTGTGTGTGTGTGTGTGTGTGTATGTGTGTGTATATGTATATGTATATATATATATATATATATATTTTTTTTTTTTTTTTGTTTTCTTCACAGACTGCATCATACAGAGGTAATCAGGGTATTCTGTTTGATAAATGCAAATTCTGAAATACAGAGACTTTTGTTTCTTTTACATCCAGTCAAATCCATCCAATAAAATGATGGAAAACAGTCTGAGCCAGAAAGGCTGTTCTTTCTCCATTAACTTTTCCTAACATAATAGTGTAAACTAAAGGCCTTAATGTTAAAGCAGCTTATTTATATGAGTGAGAACTGCTGAACACACATCATGATGAACACATACTTTAAATGTCGGTTTTCAGGGCTCTCTGTGGCCACGTTTATCACACTTGTTCTCTGATGGCTCAGTGAGTCATGTTAAACACTGAAAGAAAATACAGTCCTAAGGTGTAAGCTGAATGTGGGAAGAAGTCCGTTAGCCTGAAGAAACATGGTTTACATTTTTCTCATAGTACAGCCGCGCGCAAGGTACAAAGGAAAAAAAATAAGAGGGTGATATTTAGTGTGTGTCTTCATGCTCTCTGCTATGGCCTGTGTTGTTGGACAATAGCTTCTCTATGTAAAGCCTCTCTCCTCAAGGCTGAAATTGTTGCCTGTCATTCTCCCTCTCTTCTCCTCTCACTCCTCTTTCCTTCCCTCTGTCTTTCTGTTTTCTTCTTTCTTCCCTCTTTCACTCTCTTTTCTCTCTCTCTGTAACACAGTCTGTCATTCTTTTCCTGAATGGCTGCTTTGCTGTTCTGCAAGAGTCTTTGACATAAGGACCCCTGCACACATAAAGCCAGCGTTGTGCTTGCTATGCTTAACACTGGAGTATGTGCACATAAACCCATTGATACGGAATGTTGCCACAGATGTAGAGGTGCAACACCTACCTACCACATGTGGATGTCCATCCATATTTGTTGCTATAAGGGGACTTCACCTTTAGTTTTTGTCATTGCAGAATTGTGACCAAGATACTCAGGCAGGGTCTGCAGGAGACCACCCCCCCACTCCCCCATTAGCAGAATGGACTGGACCATAGCTGCTACACTGTATTGTGCTGTTGCACTGAGTACACTTGTATACTATGTATGTGTGTGTGTGTGTGTGTGTGTGTGTGTATATATATATATATATTTAGCGCACATTAAAAAAGCATATTATAAGCATGTAACTATCAGGTGAAAAGTGTAAGGCTATTATATGTGGACAGCTAATCTGAAGAGGTGTGTTTTGATTAGTGCTGTCAATTAAAGGCATTAACGACTTTAACGCAAAAGCATTTTAATGGCATTCATTTTTTTATCACTACATTAACGTTCTTTTTGACCTAGAAAACTTTGTCGTTTTTTTTCCACATGCTGTTGCAGCAACTAGTAACGTTAGAAAAACACCACACCGGATGTAGCTAGGACGGAAACAAAACGAGCCGGACAAAGAGTAGTAACGTTACGTTCTGAGTGTGAGACGCCGAAATGGATGCCAATAAGATTCTGAATGGAAAATTGAAGATTTAAAAGTTTAGAATGGATAAAAAATAATTGAAATTTAATTAGTTAATTGCGTTTAATTATGAGTTAACAATGACATTAATGCGATTAATTTTGATTCAATATTTTAATGGTTTGACAGCACTAGTTTTGATGTGTCCAGGTGTGTATGGGTAGGGAGTCCCAGAGGGAGGGGGCTGCAATGGTGAAGGCTCTGTCACACCAGCTGACAGGTGGCAAAACAATGCACTTAAGAATTTAACTAACTTTGTAGGAGACCCATGTCTGTCTTGTATTCACATCACACATTTACTTTGTTAAATGCCAAAGATGTACACTTTGAACCTTGACGAGTGTCCTTATGCAGATATTGTTTTTTAACACCCTGACTATGTTTTCTCTGTTTAAGTTAATTTAAAAGAGAGGTAAAAGGTTTATAACAAATAGGCTGTGTTGTCAGTGGGAGGATTTCACTAGCATTTTGGACTTGTTTCTCCCTTTTCACTGCTATTGAAAATTGAATTCATTTGTGACTGTCGGATTACGTGCATGCGTGTGTGTTGTCCACAGAGACAAGTCAGGGTTTAGCTCTGTCTCATGATTTATTCATACCATGAGTGGCTGTGAAGGTGTGTGTAAGTTTCATTTTTGTTGTTTGTGTGTGTGCGTACAGCAATAGGCTTATCAGTGTTTTAAAATTTGAGGCTTTAAGATACAAGCTGATCAACTGGACCGACGCGCGCTCTCAACATGTTAATGTATAGGTAGTTGGTAGATGTTGACACAGACAGGTGGTTTGATGAATTAATACCTGTTGTCTTTTTTACTCATCCGTCTTGTCTCTCCTAACAGGCAACCAGACAAACTGGTGGTGGTTTGGACACGCAGGAGTCGGCGGAAATCCTCCAAGGTTTGTATTTATTGAGTTGCATTCTCAAATTTAAAAAAAAAGTGAACAGTAAAAAAAGTGTCTTACCAGCAATTGCAAATATAATTCTGTTATTTTGTTCCTCTGTACTGCAGGCCCACAGCTGGCAGCCGGGCATCAAAAATCCCTACAGAGGAGTGGTGGTGTGGCCTGTACCAGAGAACATAGAAATCACTGTCACTCTTTTTAAGGTAGGCTGCAGCTGTTTAATTAGCACTGAGACAGCATTTGTATGTTTAAGGTGGACTAGGGTTGTTAATAAGACATGAGGGTCTTTTTGCCATTGGAAAACATATGCTCAGCTTACCTAGATTGTTAGATTCAGCAGGATTGTTGACTTACTTTTAAGAAGTTTGATTTAAAAAAATGGGAAACACCCGTTTTTTTTACTGCATGAGAAACATTTCTTATAAATAAGTATTCGATGAATGATATTAAGGGTGGTTTCACACCTATAGTTTGGTGGACTCGGTGCAATTTGGGGGTGAAGTTGCAACATTGTTGCATTTTTCATTTGGTTCGGTTTGCTTTCACACTGCACTTTGTTAAACGCACCAAACACTAAACAAATGTCACGCAGTCAAAACAGTGGTCTCAGGAATAATGCAGCAACATCAAATTTATAATGTCTTTGGTTTTCTGGTTCGTTAGTGTTGCTAATATTTTAGAAGAAGGCAAACAATATGAGCAGCTGATAGACAGCGAGTGACGGAGAGAGAGGATGATGATGTCACACAGACGACCAGCAATGTGTGCTCAGAACAGCTTATGGAACTAAAAGTTATCATCCCTTAAATCTCATAAGTCTGTAAATTGTGTGCAAGGTTGAAGTTGCAGGCTAGTCAATGTTCTGTTTTTGGTTCACTTCCTGTATTTTGGTCGGATTGCTTTCTCACCTGAAGTGAACCAAACTCTAGTTCACTTGGAAGTGAACCTAGACCCCCGTTTTTAAGCAAACTAGAGTTTGATTGTTTGATCCGCACCAGAGTTGGGATGATCTTCCACACCAGTCGAAACAAACCAGGGTTCGTTTTAAACAGACCAAACAAGGTAGGTGTGAAAACCTACAATAGTACAATAGTTTATGAACCCATGCTAAAGGTTTTTTTTTTTTTTTGGGATCAAATTTTTAAAATGATAATTCTTTTAGATATTTAAAACCATACACAAGAACGCAGCATACGCAGAAACAGACACACACAGACAGGAACAAGACAAGGGACCAAACACCTGCGCAGGTAGCCTTGTGCAATGCACCGCCACAAACCCATGCTAAAGTTGCCTAAAAAGAAGATACCTAGAGATTGGCATGGGGTACTTGCCAAAAAATAACCTCTCTATGCAAATCAAACCAGCTATTAGGCTAACTGAAATAAAACCATGCCAATCTCGAGGTATGGTGAAGGGTATGTGATGATGTGGGGCAATTTTAATTCCAAAGGCCAAGGGAACTTTATCAGGATGCATAGTATCCTGATCCATGAAATAACTGGCCTTTAAAAATAAAAATCTGCCTGCCTCTATGGGAATTTAACATATAATAATATAACAATGTTTCCTCTAGAATTTTTTTCCAGCTGCGGCGGGGTAGGGGGGGTTGTCAAAAAATAATATGAAAAAATAATGTTTAGTTTTTCTATTTAGCATCTCACATCACACTTTCAGTCACTATGACCACTACGTTTAGAAACATTGTGCCAAAATATGATCAATAGCTTATCTGCTAATGTTAGCTAGCAAATAGACGGTACCGTAGGGAGCTTACCTGAAACTGGTAATTTAACGTCACCGCTCATTTTACACACAGTTTGACAACAAAACAAAACGCTGAATGAACATTACTATCTACGTTTTTCATGTTGGTTTTGAGCGGTGTGCACCCCCACTAACCTGTTAAACCGTTTTAATTAGTAGCTAACGTTAATATAGCGTGTCGGAGGACTACAGCGTCTCCTGCAGCAGGGAGGCAGCGTTTGTTAAAGTTAGCTTCTTGTCTCATCGAGGTCTGATAAACAGTAAATTCATCAAATTCAGTGTCCACAATGCTATTTTCTAATAAACTGTAGCTGCGTGAATGCGGATTTCATGACGCGACTTTTGTTGCCGTTTGTCACTTTGCCTAAGATTGAGTGACAAGTAGTACTCACCCTTTTGATTACTTTGTTACCATGACTTTGCGAGTGATGATTAGTCCTGTCACTGTTCCAGTTGCTCACCTCAAAGGGGAGAGAGAGCGGATGGCAGTACGCTTGAGTCCAGTAGAGCAGACGGCTCTGCAGAGTCGTGTAATTATGACTTTATAACTTTTCATAAACAGCTGAAGGAGCGGCGGTGCGTGGTGTACATAGCGGAAACCCTGTTGTGCGTCTGCCCTATTTCTGTTACTATGGAGGCAGAAATGTTACAATAAATGAAATGTGCAATAATATGGCCCAAATATGTAATCTCACTGCACACCATATGTGCAGAGCCAGACAGATAGAAGTCAGGGAAGGTTGCCTGTCTGTCTTCTCTACTTCTGACAATCATGATCTTACTCTTTTTAGCATTGTATTTTATATCAAAATCAACACCATACTGTGTGCATACTCTCAGAAGCTGTTGGAGACCAGCACTATATGGGCTGAAGATGATCAAATCATCTGCGTACATTAGGTGATTAAATAATAAGTCACCAACCCTACAGCCTGTACCACATGCATTTAAAATCAAAGACAACTCATTCATATACATAATACAGTTGTGTCTGGGAATGACACAATTGTACAGACGATATCTGTTACTGTGCCTGGCTTAGTTAAAACATGATGGGTATCTGTGCTGACAGGCTAGCCTAGAGCTCAGTTTCTTGTTACCTCTCTTAGTCAACTAGACCTCCTGCCAGAAATACCTACATACCTGCCTCTGCTTTGTGTAGGCGTTAGTACATTTTTATATTATATATTATTATTTTTCTTTTTTACTTTTCACTGTCTGTTAAAGGTACGCATGGAAAAATGTCCAACTTTCATGTGCACTGGCTTCGTTTTCTAGGCCTAGGCTTGTTTAGCACTGCTGTACAGTGTCTCTCTTCTTTATTCTGGGCCCACTTCCACTTCCTGTCCCAGAGGAAGTAATAAAGCTGTTTTTATACTGAGAAACAAAGCAAAGCCACTAAAGGAACAATTCACCCACGTCTGTTTGATTAAGCCACATATAACCTCGTCTCTGTTATCTGAAGGCTTACCGTCTTTGTTCAAACTGTTTTAGTGTACTTCAGAAGCCAGTAAAAACCTAGCTTCTTTTTTTTTAAAGGGACACTCTACCAATTTTACAAATAAAATAAGTTCACTCATCAAGAAGATACCTAACCAACCTGTTAAAATAGCTGTGTAATGACCTTTGTGGCCCTGATGACATAATCTGGGTTATAATACATATTTATGATGGAAAGCCTGCACAAGAAACCAAGGGCATTCATTTTGAAATACATAAACATTTACCAAGCAGGTAGGGTCGAACACAAATATGCTGTTGGTTGTATTGTGGTAAAGGTATAGGCACCACAGTTTTCAGAGCTTGAGCCATATTGGGGACTAAAAGTAAGGCTATTGTAACTTCTGCTGCAACAATTTTGACCACTCGTCTTACGAGTCCCCCGACTTTATAGACATGTAATATTGAATTGCTTGAGTGCCTCTTTAAATATAAAAATATTGCTCAATGCGGTTTTTAACCTGTAAAAGTCGACTTTAAAAAAAATCTCTGCACTGTGTTGACTGAAGGTTAAAGCAACAATGATTGCGGTCGTACCCCTGACGTTCTGCAGTGAAAACAGCTGAGCTCAGCAGTATTGCTGCCTGTACCTCCAGGGAGATGTACACCAGCAGCCAGCCTTAGCTGAACTTTGCAGATTGCATGAAAATACTGAAATGAATATGTAACTTAACTGGGTCACATTCTGACTGCTCTTTATGTAGACTGAATTAGTGAGTACTCACTTGCTTTATATAACCTTGTTAATTTTAGCATTTTACTAATGTCAATAATATGTTTTCAAGAAAAGGTTGTCTACTGTCAGTGACAAACAGTTTGTTTACCAGCTGCACCAAAACATTGCAGACAACACTGAGATGTCTGGTTCTGTTGTCTTTTAGAAGTAGTTTATGTGTTAGTGAAATAATGGAAGGATGAGGCCTCTGTATGATTTGCTGTGTGTGTGTGTGTTTGGGTCCATGTGGGTGTTGTGTTTGACTGTTGTGCCAGACTGCAGGAATATTGATTTATTATTGGGTGTGTCACAGGCGCAGTCAGACAAAAAGGCTGTCGGTGCATGTGTTTACTTGTGTGTGTAGGTGTAGTAGAGGGGCTGCAACAAATGCGTATACTCAGTATTGGTTTTATGAATTCATCAACAGTATGAGCAATAGCAACAGCAAATACCTATCTCATATTACCAGAGCCAAAGGTGATGTATTATAATATCTCATTTCATCAGGTTAACCTCAAAGTATTTGATTCCTGATCAGGAGTCAGAGAAATGCACCAATTTTAAGAAGCCAGATCTAGAAAATGTTTTGTATTTTTTGTTAATAATTGATTTGTCATTTTACCTTTTGCATTTACAAACAAACAATTTGATTGTTTTGAATTGTTGCATGCCTTACTGTGTGTGCACTTAATATTTGTGCATTGTTTTTGTGAATAAGTGTGTGCGCATGAAAGGAGGGGGTTGATTAGGTTAGATGTCTTTGTGTGTCCAGCAGTGATTTGTGATTGTATATATGTGCTCCTGGAGGGCAGTGAAGGCCACAGTAGGACAAGGCTGCCTCCTGTCTTGGTGCCTCCATTACTGTCTCCTCTCATCACCTCACAGCTAAACAGGCAGAAAGTAAGACAAGACAGAGACACAAGTACAGTATATCAAGAGAGAGGCAAACTGGACCAGACAGAGGGAGAGAGAGAAACGTCTATAGTTTTGTATTTTTCTGTGTTCTCATATCATGGTTCCTGGATGTTTGGTGTTCTAGTGTTTTCTTTTGGTTCAGTTTGAAGTTCGCTTGGCCATTAACAGAAACCTACTTTACGATTAAAAGACATGGTTAAGACACAAATACACAAGGAATTAAAGATTGGCCCAGCATATACATAAATCTAGTTTTATCAAGGTTCAGGGGTTGTCAGTGGCTCATTATGATGTATTTAAAAGTTACCTCATTAATTCAAAATATTCAACACATGTTTGAGAAGGGGACAGACAGACCAGGTCAGTGGGGGAATGGAGTGAGAATCGTGTTGGCAAAACAGAGAAGCTGTCTCTCATAAACCAAATTTTCTGTGTTGCAGCTTTTTGTGCTGTCTGGCAGTTGTCTGTTCAGTTATGACCAAAATGAAATCATCATCAAATGACCATACTTTGGCCTAATATACCGTATTGTGTATTTAAGCATTTCTATTTACATTGTTTTTTAGGACCCCCATGCAGAGGAGTTTGAAGACAAAGAGTGGACGTTTGTCATTGAAAATGTGAGTACTTCTTTTTTCTTCAACCTTATGGGAAGAAACGGTACCGTATGATTGGGTACCTTGCTGAAAGGCACCTGGATTGTCATTTACAATGACTGGTGATGACAAATTTAAAGTACAACAAGACAAACACACAATTCCTCATTCTCTTCTATTTATCTTAAACCCTCTTTGCATTACAAATGCAGGTTCTGCCCTCGTGTGGTCAAGCTACGTTATTACATGCTTCTCAGCTCAGAGTAAACCACGAGAGCTGACACTTACATCACGTTGGCATACATGGTGTGTGTGTGTGTGTGTGTGTGTGTGTGTGTGTGTGTGTGTGTGTGTGTGTGCGCGCGCATGCGTGCATGCGTGTGTCATTTACATGCCACATTCTGAGGCCGCAAACTTCCTGTGTGCTTGTGTAATATCAAGTTGTAACTCAACTACCAATAAGAGTTGGGTGCAGTTATGTATGCATTTGTCCCTAATTTGTTCAACTGTTGTTTTCTTACCCTTTTCTTGTTTTTGTGTCATAAGGAAAGAATGACTAACTGCATGATTGTCCATGCCATCCAGGATAACATGAAAACTAGCAATCACGGTGTACAACCAAACACAGGAAAAGTGGATAAGTGAGAGTAATTGATAGAGCAATTTTTGGAAAGTGGGAGGGATGGTTTGAGGGAAGAGGGAGGGGAATAGAGGACAAGAGAGAGAGGAAAGGGAAGACTATTTCAACATGTACCAGTGGCCAGGAAACCTTTCACTGTTCACAAGTGATGACTGTGTTTTATACATCCGCTGGAGCCTGTTCTGTGAAATGGTGTGCCTAAGCAATGCAGACCTGTTGGACAAATTAGGCCTTTCGTAGAAATAGATAGTCAAAAACCTTTGACTAATGGTTTTCGTGATGGTTATCTGTATTAGAATCATTTTGTAGTCTGTGATAGTGAAGGAAAACGTAATGGCACATTTCAGTTTCCTTACAATTGTCATAGTAATAAAAATTATCTTTATTTTTTTGGGGGGTTTTGGGATTCTGCGACATCAGAGGGGCAAGACTTGGAACAGAGCAGTGCCTATCGATAGGGATTTATACTTCAACAGGCTGAGACCATGCTGGTACAGGTGCTTGTCCTGGTCCTGTAGTTGAAGGAGGCCGCCCTGCTGGATGTACAATGGCACACATCACAGGAACAGCTGGGTCTCTCTTTCAGTGTCACTGTCTGTAGCTCACATTTGTTGGTGTTATTCAAGGTTTTGCAGAAGCCCAGTTTGAGAAATCCCTAATGAAGTCTTTAGTAGGGCTGTAATCTCCCAGTCGACTAGTCGATTTATTGGTTGATACGTTCTGGCTCGACCAAAATTCTGATTGGTTGAGTTTTTGCTGTGTTATTTCATCAGGTGGAAGCATAGACCGTTACGTTCTATGGGTGGAAAGCACTTATTGCTAATGGGGGTGTTTTCAAAGCATCCCTGTTTCACAGGTAACAGTCTGTCTTTAGAACACCCCCCTTGTTTTTTTGGATTAGCCCAACCCACTGAGGACAGATTGAAGATCGAACTAGAAAGCCTTGTTTTAGTGGTTTGCTGAATATTTATTTAATTGTGAGTGTTTAATCTGCAGTCAGTCTTCCTCTACCATGTCGAAGACATCGGCAGTGTGGCAGCATTTTACAAAAATAGATAACGGAAAAAAGTCGAATGCAAAGTTTGCAAGCAACAGTTTGCATATCGCAGCTGGACTACAAACATGGCGTATCACCTAAAAGCGGTAAGCTAACTTTTCTGCGTTAGGTTACCCTGTCTGTTTTGAGTAGGCTATATGAACATATCAGAATTGGCATATTTCATAGTCTAATAATTGTTTTATAACTATAGGTGCACCCACCAGCAACTACTGTAGCGTTCCCCAGACCCCCCCCCTCGATGTGAAGCCTCTATCATCCAAACGCAAAAATAATATTACGGAAGGAATTGTCAACTTTATTGCTCAGGATATGAGGCCCATTGCTGTTATGGAGGGCAGAGGTTTTAAGAACTTGTTAATATACAGCACCAGCACGCCACACCATCATGGACTAACGGGAAAATGTGAGGGACCCAAAGAGAAAGTTTCAGAGTTAATGCAACACAGCGAGGGACTGAGCGTGACCACAGATATGTTTAAATATGCAGTATATATTAAAGTAGAGGTGCCTTTTGTGTTTAAGAGTAAAAGCTCTAAATTAATAGTCTATTTGTGTCTCAGCCGCGTAGCCGAGCTCCATGTTCAGCCGCTCCGTGCGAGGACATGCACAGAGCGCTGATGCAGTGCTGTCAGAGCCGACAGACGAGTGGCATTTCACTGCAAAATAAATAGGTCCAAAACTATTTAATATACTGCAAATAGCCTACAAGGACAAGTACTGCGGGACAGTACAGTTAATTAATCTAACAGGTTTTTTCCGCCCCCTCCCCAGTCTATTTTTAGTCAATTTCATGACTTTAGTCGACCAAGATTTTCTTTGGTTGATTACATCCCTAGTCTTTAGCATGTTCGTTGCGTGTTAGGCAAGTTTTTTTGTTTCTGAAAAAACTGCTGGCATAGTAAGAACTGAAGAATGTCAGTCCCCACCTGACTTTGTTTTTGCTGGCACGGAAGCTTCTTTACAGTTATAGCTGTCCTAAGTGTTTTAGTAACAGATTTTCTGCATTTTAGGAAACGTCACGTTAAAAACACACTGGCAGAAATTCATGTTTTCACACTATTGAGAGTGACTAAGATGAACAAATAACTATTTAATGATGCCAAACTTCTAAATGCTCTGATGTGTAAACCTTTTGACTCCTGAGACAGAGAACAAGTGATTGACAAGGATAGACCCCCCTCCCCCCCAATACCCCTCAAGAGAGGGAGAGCTCAGCTGGCTGCGTGCTTATCCACTGTCACTTTCTGTACATGTCAAGCTCAAAGGAACGTCGGCAGAAAATGCTCTACCTTTCTCTCTTTGATAGAAAGCTGAGAAGACAAGCAGGTCAGCTGGTGTTCTCTGGCCAGAGCGTGGGAGAAAGCAAAAAGAGTACAAGAAAGGAAGCGAAAAAGACAAGTTTGCGGGTTTGCCTGTGTCTCTGCATACCTGACTAATGACAGAAAGATCAAAGCCACACCAGCCCCTGACAGCAGGAATGGATAGCACAGAGGAGGGAGGGAGGGAGGGAAAAGGCAACCTTATACTCTCACACACTCAGATGTAGAGGGATGGCATTGTTAAAATGATGGCAAAAACAAAAATGAGAGAGAGAGACTGATGGTGGTGAATTTAAGGTTAAAGGTGTAATGTGTTTGTTTATTTAGAAAATACTGTTAAGGGGCTTAGCGTGTTAGGACACTTGGAGATTTGAGGGGTTGTTCTTTTTTCGTGAACTTTTTAAATATTTCAAATACCACATGAATGCAACACAAATGCCCTGTCTCACAATGTAAACAAAAGTGAAAAATACTTGCCCTAGTGTAGAGGTGTACATTGTGTTTGGTTTAAGAGGTTTTTCCCCTTTTTTAAATTTTTTTAAAAACACTTTTATCCATTTAAATTTACTAAGGGACGATGGCAGCTTTTTAAAACACAAAGGCCAATTAGACTATTTTTCCTTAACACATTATACTAAAATATTACATGTAGCTTCAGCCACGTGGACTAATTCACCTGAGTTCGGATACTACTACAGTTTGTTGTTTTGTCCTGGTTTGTAATGTTTTAATTTGTTTTGTACTTTAAGGAAATCTTCCCAGAAAGTACACCTGCATTTACACCAGCTTTTATACAAGGGACACAACACTCTTGAGAGATTTGTTTTTCTTGTGTTACTGAGTGGTGCTCTGCTGTGACTTACACCTGGTGATTCACTGAGTACTATCGCTGTTACTTTTAGTGTGAGACAGAGACAGACAATGTCTTATATAGGTCATATTTCCAGGTGTGATGTATAACAGTAAAGCTACTATTCTCATTCTATTATTTAATAAACTTCATAAGTAATGTTTTAGGTATGACTCATTTCATGCATGCAACTTGCAGAAAGCCTCAACCAAGTCCTGTGTGCCTTTCAATTTATAAGATGTATAATTATAATTGAATTAACAGAGCACATGAGCATGAATTTAAGGAATGATATTAAATTTACCACAAGAGGGCAGTCTATCCTAAGATCTGTAAAATCCCTTCTTTTGTGCATTCACAGATAAAACTGTTGGATAACTTGAGTGGTTGTTTGTATATGTGTGTCAATTGGAAACATATCTTCGTGTAGCTGGATCTGCCTGTATGTAGGTTTTGACAGTATCCAAACATACTAGATGTCTGATCATATTTTCTTCTGACTTTGCATGTGTATGCTTGAGTGTATAGACTGCTCAGATCCCCCTGCTCACACACCGCCCCCACCTTTCAGGTATCTAAGCTAATATAAAGTCAGGAGGGATGAATGAATGCGGTACTGAGTGCTGCTCCGTGCAGGAGGAACAGAAGAAGAGAGGTGAGTTCTCCTGACCCCTCATCATACGGTGGAGGAAAAAGGGGAAGAATACGCCATTGTGCCCGAGCGCCGGAGATGATGAAATTCAAGATCCTCGCGCTGTGGCTTCGTCTTAATCTGGGGGCCCAACCTTGCACTAGGCTAATCCCTCCCCTTCGAATTACTGGCCCTGGTTTGATTGTATTTTGTCATTGAAAATGACAGTGTCAAACACTACTCTTTTCTATCCTCTATTTGTTCGTCTGCCAAGGCGAATCGCATAATCAAAAGCTGGAGAGGGAGAGGGAGAGAGCAGAGAAGAGAAAGCGATGGAGAGAGAGAGAGAGGTGGCAAGCTGAAAATGGCTGCACAGTAGTATCTCTAAATTGCATGCTACCCTTGCCTTTCACCCTTTTTCAAATAGGCGCGTATTATCAAAAAGGTGAGCAAATTGAGAGTCAAAAGATTGGACGGCTATATTTGAAGGCATTGTACTGACAGGCTCTTTTGTGTGTGTATGTGCATGGAAAAAAGGGGGGTTACTGTGTGTATGTATGTCTGTGTATTCTCTGCGTTTGCATATCAGCCAAAGCTGGAGATGGTAGACCAACTTCCCTCATCTTCAAAGCTTTGTGGGAGGATTTAAATAACACCCCCACACACACACACACACACACACACACACAGACACACACACACACACACACACACACACACACACACACACACACACACACACACACACACACACACACACACAGCTGTGGTATTTAAAGTGAGAAGCTATCATGTCTGACTACATTGAATATACAGTGATACACACTTCAAGGGCCACTCTATGCTATTCCCATCTTACTCCTAAGTCACACTTCACCTTTTTTCACTCACATTACATCAATGTCACTGAGAAAAGAAGGAATTTCCAAAACTATAGCTGCTCTGCCACATCAGCGCTTACAATGTTTGACAGCCTGTCTGCTGCATGTTTCCACATTTCAAATATTGGTTTTGAAATTGCCACTTTTAACGATTTGTCGTTTTTTTTTCTTTTAAAACTTTTGAACCTGCACAATCATTGCAAAAAGGGTGACTGTTTTTCTGCTGTAAAAAAGGAAAAACATTTTCCACAAATACTGGTGAATAGTTATCTTTTCTAGAGCGTTTGCTAAGTTTTAATGTAATGTTTTGACAGCCAAAGGAGGGGTGTGTGGACAACTGTCCATTTTCATACAGCATGTACAGAACAATTGACTGACTTTTTATTTTTTATTGTGGTTTATGGAAATGTTTCTGTCACCCCTTCGGCCATGTTGTTACGGCTTTCTTTTCTCTTCTCTATCTCTTTTCCTCTGTCTCTTTCTTCCTTTCAGTCCTCTCTTTGTGGTGATGTCCTGTCTATTCTGGACAACATCCAACTCCATTAAGACCACTTCCACGCCACATTTCTCCCACTTACGCACACTCATACAGTCGAACACTGTCACATAGCCATCTCACTGCACACACAGTGAAAAACCAGGACACCCAACCACTCTCTCATACACACAGGCCAACCTACCTCCATCACCTTTATACGCACTCCCTCTCTCTGTATTGTACCCACAGCCGTGGTGTACCCCCCTCCCCTCCCTCTGTCTGGAACACATTACGTAGGCCACTGGCTTGTGAGCGCTGACTGGGCCTCGCGGGAAGAAAAACACAATTATTTTAGCCCTTGGCTATTCACGCAAAGGTGACAAAAGCTGGTATGAAGTATGAAATCCCAAAAGTTTCTCCTGTGCCGAGGCTGAGAAATTGGGATTAATTTGCACTCGTGTGCATGCATGTGTCTCCAAAGTTTTCACCTTTGCTCATTTCCCATTTCTTAAATAGTTTGGAAAACTCAAAAGGCCTGATTTATTGTGTTGGAAAGAAGAGCGTATGTGTTCACTCGTGTTGATTGTGTGTGCTCACAATGTTCATTTTTAATAATATATGCTTTATAATTAAAAGCTGGAAGGGTGTAAATTTGTGTGTGTGTCTCTCAAAGGAGGGGGGCGGGGGGATTCTTCGTATGGGATCACACATTGAGACGTGCTTTCCAAATTAATTTAATCTAATTAATCGCCCTGAAGAGAGACAACAGATGCTGGTGATTACCCCCCATGACTGGACCCCTGCTTACACGGGCATATACACACAACCACAAACACACAGTATGATCAAACTAGAGGCGCACACAAATAGCTATTGCAACTCTAAATGCGGCTATTTTCTGCCACTAAATACAGCAAAAATGTATTATTTTTGTTCATTGAAGCACATACGGTATTATGGGTTGAATAAGACGATGAAGACACATCGTAGAACAAATTACTCTACAGAATTATGCTTCCAGCTAAATGTGTTGGTGTCTTTGGTGAGAAACTGCACCTGTGTGTGTGTGTGTGTGTGTGTGTGTGTGTGTGTGTGTGTGTGTGTGTGTGTGTGTGTGTGTGTGTGTGTGTGTGTGTGTGTGTGTGTGTGTGTGTGTGTGTGTGTGTGTGTGTGTGTGTGTGTGTGTGTGTGTGTGTGTGTGTGTGTGTGTGTGTGTGTGTGTGTGTGTGTGTGTGTGTGTGTGTGTGTGTGTGTGTGTGTGTGTGTGTGTGTGTGTGTGTGTGTGTGTGTGTGTGTGTGTGTGTGTGTGTGTGTGTGTGTGTGTGTGTGTGTGTGTGTGTGTGTGTGTGCGTTAGTTACTGGGGTGGAGGCCGGGTGGTCCCTCCTGTCGCCCTAATAGGCTTACTGGCCCCCTAATCCACACCACACCACCCCATCACATGGCTGTCTGCTGACTAACTGCTACCACCACCATGAGGTGTGTGTGTCTAACTACGTCTCTGTGCAGGTGTCTTATTTGTGTGTGACTGTATCTGTGTCTAAGCATGTGTGGGGTTGAGAGACCGTGTATTTGTATTCTTTATTTGGTGTGTGAGCATAAGCATTTGTAAAATAAACACAATCGCTTAGATAATAATCACAAATAAATATCTTTGGGATTTGGACAATTGGCCAGACCAAAAAAATGAATGACCTAAACTTGTGTTGGGGCATATGAATCATTTTTTTTATATTTTATAGATTAAAAAGATGAATTGGCTAAATGAAAAAATAATCAACATATCAATATAGCCCTCTTTTGCAGCTCTACCTTGTATTTGTTTCTTTTAGCACACTGCTCTGTACAGCATTATGTGTGTGTGTGTGTTTTTGCTTACATGCATACATGCATTTGTTTGTTAATTAACTGATTAATCTGTTGCCCCTGATGATGTGGGGCTTTGCTTCTGTGCTTGCGTCATCTTTTTTATTGTGTGTGTGGGGGGGCTCTTTGGATTTAGTTTCTCTTTGTATTGTTCTGTCTGCTTAACTGTTTTATCTTTTCTCTGTTTATTCTAATGTCTCTTGTCCTTGTGTTCTTGTATGCCTCCTGCATGCTAATGTTGGTGTGAGAGACATATGTCTGCATTATGCGTGTGCTACGTGCATACAGTCTGTGTGTATGTCCCTAGGTTTGCATGTGTGACTTTGTATTTGTGAGTTGTGTGAGCGTATGTGTCTTGTCCCACTGGTCCAGGTTGTGACCTCAGCTTTCATCTCCTTAGTCTGAAGCTCCTGCAGCCCGCTGCGCTCTGCTCCCAGCCAACAACGCAGCAGATGTCACCAGACACTGCAGAAAACAGTCATATCTACACTGTCTCATACACACACAGTGGCCCTCTTTCATTAACACACAGGCACATACACAGGCTCATTCCATACACTATATAATATATATAACCTCACACACAGACATACTTGTTTCCTGTCACACACAGACATATAGTAGATACATTTCTAGCCCATACACACACATGCAGTCTAAACCAGCCCACATTTGTTTTTCCTCATACAGTGTGACGTTTGAGCTCAAAATAAACATCAAAACACAAGAGTCACTTGGGAAACATCTGTATTCCCACCTTTGTGGCCTTCACAACCTAAGTTGGTGTGTGGGGTTTGACTCAAAATGTTTATGTATGTTAATGTTTAAAAGCGAAATGCATCATGTTTAGGTGGAAAGAACTAACTGCTGACAGTTGACTGCTAACGAGATTTGTTGTGCACTGTAAGCTAATGCCAATATAGTCATGGCATTCGAGCGAGTCACAGTCTAAGCAGACACGACTTGCTTTCATCTCAGAGCAAGAGGCAAACAATGGTGAATTTAACTAAACACGGTACTGTTTTAATGAAGTTTGTCCCAGGTAAGACCTGGTCTTGCATTGCCAGACCTACCTCCACTGCGCTGTGGCGGGAAGGTCTGGCTACACCAGGGAAACATTCTAAGATAGGAGAAAAAAATGCTCTGGGTTGTTTGTATTACTTTAAACCAATCACAATCGTCTTGGGCTGCGCTAAATGTCTGAGGCAGTGATGGTGGCGCTGCAAAGTAGTCTCGGGAAGAGAAACTTGTTTTGGTGGAACAATGCACTCCCCAAGACAAATTATCGCCATGTGTACTTTGTCCATAACAATCCCCACTAATCGGTCCCAAAACGTCCCAGTTAGAGAGTAAATACCATAAGCATATTCTTTGTAAATCTTTACAATCATTCCCTTAAATAACCAAGCAGGTCTAAATCATTTAACAATCCAAAGTTTCTCCAAAACGTATAGCTCAAAGGCTGTTATTATTATTAATCCTTTATTTAACCAGGAAGTCTCATATAGCTCAAAGGCTGTTGTTGTTTGCTGTAGCAAAGGGACTTTGAGAAGGGCAACACACAGAGAGCGGCTATCTGGATGTCAGGCTTTACCCTGTAAAATGTACTTCTGTTGATCCATGCTATGTTTACACGTGGCCGGCTATTTTTATAATTGGACATTTCAACCTCTCCGAAAATAGCAATAAATCACTTCCTCTCTCTCTCTTCCTCACTTCCTCAGCTGCCTAAACCTCCGTATACATTTACAAGCAAACGTACAAACAACGTTTTACAAAATCTCCACTCTGGTCGGAGTTTTTAGAAAGAATTGTTTTCATAGGCGAAATCTCAGTGCAAATTCTCTGTTTGTTTATAGTACTTTGCTTTATTGGTTATTTCCTTTTAATACATTTATGTTTGCACCAATCACGAAGGCACATTTCTTCTAAGTCATACTTACTTGGCAATAAATCCTATTCTGATACTAAACATCAAATGTTGGGCATCTGGTAGGATTATTGTGACACATACCACATAATCTCAAAATTCATGGATTGATTCCAGCTGGCAACCTCTCCTTCCTAAAGTATACTGTCTGTCAACTATCCGTAGCAGTTTAAAAATTATTTTAAAATGTCATGGACTAGATATTAACTCAAAGGAACCTAATTCCTGTTACAGGAACATGATGGCAGTTGTCCCAGAGCAAGCATGTCCGGGCCTTGCAGGAGTTTGCCAGCTCAACAGGCTGTACTTCCTCCTCCTGTTACTGCCTCCTGTCCCCAAGCTGACCCAGAAGACACATACCCACACCCACACCCACACCCACACACACACACACACACCGCTAATCATAGCGCACAAACATTCACCTACAGACACATGTTGGCAAGGTTCACCTGATGTGTCTACTTGAATAGGTATTTTTGGGGTTGGTGTAACATGAACCATGAACCTGCAATAATGAAAGTGAAGTGAAGGAGGTGGAGACAAAGTAGTGAAGAACAAGGTAGACTGAGATGCTATTTGTTCAAGGTGTGTTGTAAACGCCATGTCACTCATTTCTCTTTAAATTGTTCTGTTTGCAAAACCTGATGTGCGACTGACTACATATCCTGTGCTGTCCTGCTGCCCCTCTAACTTTGAGCTTAGATTGGGCCCAAAAAATCAAGCCCGTGCACGTTGTGTCTGAGCCCGGCCCGACACATTAACTGTAATTATGTGCCCGAGCCCGATTTTTTTAAACCCAACAATTTTTTATTATTATAACTGACGCTCTACACTACTACAGAAAATCTGTTAAGAATGTTATTTGCTTCATGACCATGCTGCAGAAATGGCTTTTAAGGCTTTCCTGTATCTCATATAAATATACCTTGCTTTTATTGAAATCCCTGTCCAGTCTACGTTGCTTGTTTGCACATTGTTTAATGGGTTTAATGTAAATGTGTGTGCCAGGTGCATCTATACAATCTGTCAGAAATATACACTCAAACGGACAAAGCATGCAAACTGTGTTCTTCTATTCAGAATGCAATGGATCCAAATGAAGAAACATATAAAAAACCCTACGACCCTAGCTCCCTCAGCCGAAGAGTGTGGGGAAACTGATCAAGGCAGCAACATAATCAAAGCCCTGGAACCATATAGGAGACTTTATTGTTTCAATCACCTAATTAATACTGTCCTTCGCCACTGTCTGCATGCCGACGCACTGGCCACAGTACCCAGAGCTACGGGGGAATCTGGAGAAGCATAGCTTTCTCCCCACCCAATTATGCTAATAAAGTAATGATTAAAAAACACAAATGCTTGATCAAGGGCCTGGCCTGGCCCGAGGATAGTGGCGGAAAATATAATAATAAACTCTACTCTAGTTGCAGAACACAAAAAATGACATGTCATGACATGAACTACAATTATTTGTAGAATTTGTTTTAAACATTGACAAATGTCAATTTATTGAACCATTGTTTTTTTCCAGGTATGTTGTCCGTTTTCCAGTCTTCCATTTTTTAAAATAATTTCTGGCAGCTACAGTTCATCCACAATCTCATCGGAGGCTCTTTTAGTCGTGGGTTATGGGCTCCCACACCAGAGATGTTATCAGTCATCTCTGAGGTCGTCCTCTATCACTTCATGGCTTCACAACCTGCCACCTTGCCTCCTCCTCGTTCGGCTCTAATCAGACTCTTCCTCATCTGTTTTCATCCTCATCTTACCTTGTTTTGATGTCATGTTGTACATGGCAATGATGGGTGGCCAAACGGTTCTGGTGCAACGTGAGGCACGATTGGACAACAACAGCAAAAGTTATTATCTCCATCTCTCGGTTATTTATTTTTCCTCTGTGCGACTTAAGATGGCTGCTTGCGATGGAGACAGGCCTTTGTGGCCCGCAAAACACTGCCCTCTGCAAATCCCCCTGTTTATCCACAAGCTTGACCCGCTGGGCCTGTGTGTGTGGGTCGTTGGCTTGGTAGATACGTGCAGTATGTGGGTGGTGGTGGCGAAAGAATATGTGTGGAGAGGTTTGTTATGAACTTAGGTTAAACTTGTATGTAGGGTGACTCGTTTGACATTATCTCGTTAAGATCTGCTCACAGTGAGCTTGTTGTGTATTTGTGTATGAGCATTTTAGGGATTACACACACACACATTCACACACACACTCTCTACTGGCAAACTGAGGCATCTGTTCTGCTAAGTGGCAATGAATAGGGTCTTGTGATGTGCTCTGATGCCAGCGCTAAGCCAGCCACTGACAGTTAGACTGATCCCCAAACATGTCTCTGTCTCTGTTTGGGATATATATCTGTACTTGGAGTACCACACCCAGAGAGAATGATGTCAGGAATTGAGGTGTTTTGCAGTAAAGGTGTACACTCATGGGTGTTGAGGAGATGGAGCAAAGGTCACATTCACCATAAGAGAGCTGCTCATATTGGGTGTGTCACTTGTTAAAAAAAATTGCTTTAAAATGTACTTTAAGCAAATGTTGAAATAATAAAGAACATTATTATAGATAAACACAAATCTGCAACATATGCAGTCTGTTATAAATGTCTGAAGCATCGCTTGTGTTGACAGGAGTAGAATCCCTGTGGAAGCACTATGGTGACCCTTGGCCCCCTTAATGCTTGCTTGTTATGACTCATCCGTGATTCTGTAAATTATGCTCTTATTTCACCATTTTGTCCTCTGAAAGTGACCGTGGACTAAAGGGCTCATCCACAATGTACACACTTGGGTATGAGAGGCTGTTTGTGTCTTTCTGAGCTGTTTGTGTTTTTCCGAGTGTGTCCCACATGTAGATGCACATAAACAGAATTGGGGAACCCTATTGTTCTTTCGTAGAAAAGGAATTTCAAAGAAGAAGCACTCACCCACACACAAACACACACACACACACACACACAATAAGGCACACCAGCTCCTTATCCAATCCCTCTACTAATTCCCCCTTGGTAGAAGGTGTTCATTGTTTCTCTTTCATTCTAATCTCTCCCTCTCCTCTTTTTAAAATCCATATTAGATTCTCTTTGAGTTGGCCACAATCAGAGGCACTGAAGCAGAGCATCACCCTGCTAATGCTCTTTGTCTCCCCAGATTTGTCACTTAGCATGGAGAGTACACCTTTGTCATGGAGCAGGGTGGGAGAGAGGCAGACTCTCACTTGGGGCAATTGTTTCTTGTCACAGGCCATCTTAACCCCCCCCCCTTAAGAAAATCAGCTTTGCTTTGGATTAGGGTCCTATCATAGCTCTGTCAGATCTCAGCAGCCTGCCTAAAACCGCTACAACAAACAGATCTTTAGAGGAAGAATTGGGTGATGTGGAGATTCTGCTTCTGCGTTGTCTTTACCTGGAAATCATCATTTGTTATCTGTGAAATATAGAGGTTCCAGACTGGGATCTTGTGAGCTACTTAGCATCCTCTTTTCTGTTATCTGTTAGTAATGTTAAAAAAGGTGGGAGGAGTATCCCCATACACTCATCACAATACTTGTATGTAATATTACAACCTTTTCTTGAAAATCAGTGGTAAAAGTAAGGGGGTAAAATGAGTGTAAATGGTGGTGCAGAAACAGACAGACACAAGACAAAGGACCAGCTCACCGCTTTGATAAATACACTGGATAAGCGGTACAACATGCCCTTCTGCACATATTTCAGCCAGGTCGCATACCGGAGCTACAAAAAATGTAAACAAAGAGTTGCAGAGAAGCTAAAAACACAGGAGTTTCTTTTCGCTGCTACAACTGAGGTGGTCAAGCTGTACGATCACTATGGTTGGCAGTGCCATACTCATTGTGCACATATACATATTTAAAGACTGTCCAGTAATGTTCACAGATAGTGTTTAAAAAGTGCATCTTCTGCAATCGGCACTTGATATTGTGTGATTTGTCTTTCATGTGTACACCAGGCTTATTTGTCAGTGCCTTATGTTGTCATGGTAATTATTACGTGGGCTGGACATTCAACAAATCAGCCGGTGGGATTAAAGCAGTTTATAATTGTGTTGGTCATACTAAACAATGATGTATTGTTTGTCTTTGTTGAATAATACAGCAGATAAAGATCTTTAAAAAATAATCACATTTAATTGCGATATTGGTTTTAAAAAATTATTATTTTCCGAAGTTGTTCAGCCCTAGTAAATGGTCAGAAGAGAGGACTCCTGGGAAGGCACAGTTAATGTCCCTCTATTCAGCATATGAAGCACTTTCATAACTGTTTTATGACTAAAGGCCAGTATTGTTATTAGGTTGTACATGTTATTAGGTTGTACATGCCAGAGGTTGTTTTCTTGCTTTCATAGTGAAAAATTAAGCCCGATTTTTATCGGCGTTGTATCAGTCCTGGTCGAGTTTTATGCAATACATGAGTGTCTTTTCTTGTCATAGTGAGAACTATAAAATGAGATGAAAAGCTTAAAAGAACTTGGGTGGTCGACCATCTTCATTCATTCTGTTACACACACACACACACACACACACACACACACACACACACACACACACACACACACACACACACACACACACACACACACACACTCACTCCAACGTCATGCACTCAAATCTGTCTAACTTTCTACGTGTACACGGACACTAATTTAGCACATGTACACACGCCTCCACCAATGTCTGCCACCGTGGTTAATCTGCCATCCTGATATCTGAACTGCTGTTTCATGCAGGAGGAGTAATCAATCCCAGATACAGTAGCTGGGGGTATTGTGTCTGTGTGTGTGTGTGTCTTGGTGTGGGTGTCTGTGTACGTGAGAGATGTTATTGGCCATTTTAGGCCTCTATGATGGCTAGAGATGGTGAAATGTTGGGAAAAGTGATGAGCAAGCACTTCATAGACCAGGGATGAACTTCTTCTATAATCCTGTCAACCTATCTAACTTCTTTCCTCTCATTCTTTTTTCTTTCTCCATCACCCATCTCCCTCATTTTCTCCATCTTTTCTCCTCTCTCTACTTTTCTTTCCATCAGTCTCCTAGCTATCCACCTCTCTGTCTTTCATTTACATCTTCTCTACCCTTCTCTCTTTCCATTTCTTGACCACCCCCCTTCTTTCCAACCCCGCTGTGTCCCTTTCTCTCTTCAGCAGAAGTGCAGAGCCAGGGCTTTTGCCTGCTGGTAATTTATTTTCCCATTAGCCCCCTGTCTGAAGTGCATGCTCTGGGTCTGAGTATGTATGGGGGGCACTGAGGGCCACCCAAAGAAAGACCCGGAGAGTCGAAGAGAGGAGGGCACCCTGGACACACTGATAAGAAGAGAGAAAGAGGGGGAGGCAGGGTAGGAGGGACAGAAATGAAGGGAAAAGGAGAGGATATGAGATACTGGCTTGGTGTCCATCTAAGCATTTATTTTAGTTATGGACTTTTGGTAGAACAAAACAGGACATTAACTTGGGCTCTTGAAAATCTAACAAATAAACCAAATGAATCAATAATAAAATAGTTAGTTGCAGTCCCAGTGTTTACATAAGTTCTGATCATATTGTAGATCTCATCCTAAAGAGGTTTTTATTTCTTTCATGACCATGCTGCAAAAATGGCTTTTAAGGTTCTCCTGTATCTCATATAAATAAATCTTGCTTTTATTGTAATCCATGTCCAGTCTACGTTGCCTCTTTGCACATTGTTTAATGGGTTTAATGTAAATGTGTGCGCCAGGTGCATCTATACAATCTGTCAGAACTCAAACAGAGCACATAGTAATGACCTAAATATACATTCAAGTCAAGTGGGACCTTCTTGAGAGGCTGAGGGAGGACGACGGAAGATGATTTCTTTTGTGGTTAGGGTGACTTTCAACCTGTTGGCTCTTTGGTTTATCTATGATAGCTTTTATATCTGGAGGTTTCATTAATGTTGTTGAACCTCTGGAATATGGCAGTTCTTTATTGTATTTGTGTGTGTGTCTGGCTCGCATGCTAGCAAGAGGTTAGTCACAAATAAAACAGTTTTATATCAGACCTTTTAAGGGCTGACTCGTTGATGACTCTCCTCCTTTCATCTGCTGCCATCATAGGCAACCCTCATTAAAGGCATTCCTCTCTCTGTATTTCCCTTGCTTTCTCTCTGTCTCTAACCCCCTCTTTTCTCTCTCACAGGAACACACACTAGGTTAGGTTTTCTCCATTCTGACCATTCTGATCACCAATGTGTGATAATAGTCTCAAACACAGAGTATTTGATTCAGAAGCAAGATATATCATCTGTTAATGTTAGTTGAAATGAATGAAACGCGTCTGACAGTGTGATGCCATTAAGCATAACAGCAGGGATTGCCATTTCCTACTTGATGCTTTTTGAAAATAATCATGAGCGCATTTGAGCAAACTGCAATGTTTTGTTTATTTATTGCAAAAATATATTATCATATCCAACAAAAGAAATGCTGAAGACTTATGGGATTAAGTTGACAATGTGATAATTAATACATCTGCCTTTACAACTCCTTTTGATCAAAGAAAAACTGGCCCTTTCCACAAATAGGTCAGAGGTCAGGCTCAGCTACAAAATGGCTGTTGCTTCCCTTCTATGCCTATGATACTGGAAGTTGATGTCATGCGCCTTTCTCAAGGACACCTAAGCATGATGAAACCTGTTTTTGGATCTCCTTCATTAAAGCTTCATGAGATTAAGTCTTCACCCAATTTGAGTTTTTGTTTGTAGTTGTTGGTGCACTGTGGTTGTGTGACTGTATGTGTACTCCACTATCACCAATGTATCTGCTTCTCTTGTCTCGAGAGTTGTAGGCCTGTACCGATTGTTCCTGTCAGTCCATGCTAGTCTGTCCCATATCCAGTTTCTCAGTGTTATACAAAATACACTCCATGTCTCGAGCTCAGTGTCATTTTAAACCATATTCAGCCAAAACTGTGGCACACACTGTGCTATAATCTGCCCTCCTTTCCCTTTAAAACAAGCCTAATCCTGCTGTTGTTGTGACTAATCTTCCCTCTTCACTCTCTTACTTCTCTCACTTTACCCCAACTGTTTGTCAGCCTTGTCGTTTTTTGTTGTTCACGGCCCCCGGGGAAGAGGTAGTGGACAGTGAAAGATGTTTCCATTGGGGGGGTTAAGTTAAATCTGTGTGTGTGTGTGTGACAATGTGCCATTTGCACAGTTCATTCCATTATTAAGTCCATTGTTATTGTAATTCACATAACCACAGTGATAGTATTGCATGCCCTTATGTCTATTGTTGCCTTCTAAAAATGCATACTGCTCCGGGAAAAAAAGAATCCTCGCATATAATAGTAGCAGATGAATAAATTAGTCTTAATCTGAGTGTGTGTGTGTGTGTGTCTATAACGCCTATAGTGTGGTATTCATAGGTGGTATGTAAAAAGGCCTGCCTTATCAGTTATCAGGGAAGGCCAAATTGACACAGAGGAATCACTCCATTGTGTGTGGATTCAAAGAGAGATGTGAGCACATTGGATGTCTCCATTTCCAATAACTGTGACCTTGAGGCGAGAGGAATAGCCCCCCCCCCCCAACTTTCAATCTGCTGACTGCTGAATTCAGCCAGAGCCAGCTGATTTTGGGTGTCGGGGCTGAGGGCTAATCGGTGCTACTTCAGGGTTATTCCATAGGGTAAATTGAGTTTGGCTTTTATTTTTTCTGATCCGTCTGAATACAAATTACAAAGGCCTGTGTACAGTGGAACCGTTTTATGTGGAATATTTGATGCCCCTGTGTCCATATATTAGTTTTGAGGAAGAAGATATAAAAGGAAAATAAAACCATCAAATGTGGCATGATTTCTGATCCATCTAACATAGTCACGCTTATTGCAAAGAACTGTGACTCCATGGCAGTTTATGGTAAAGTACAACATCAAATAAGTGAGTTTTCAGATGTGCAGTCTTAATGTAGTCTGTAAAGTTGAGAGTTGAGTATATCTGACCTCAGGTTGTCCCGTTCATCAACAGTTTAGGATTGTTTTTGTTTTGTGGCAGGAGGCTTAAGACAGATAGGCATCTGCTTGACGTGACAAACCAGTGATTCATTACTTATCATCATTGTTATGATACCAAGCCATTTTTAATCTTCTATTTTCCTAAACAGTATGCTAAACATTGCCACATTCACTTCAATTATTGACAAATCATTGTACCATACATATTGCCAATAACGGTAGGAGCACAAAAGAACAAGAAAGTTTCCATCAACATTACGTACGTTTGTAGTTCTGTGGTCTCTCTCAGACATTTGAGAACTTCTGTCAGTGTAAAAAAAGACGATGTTGATTTGTTAGTAAAAGTGGTAGTATATGGAACATCGGCCATTAAATTTAGAAAGCAACTGACGTGTGTGTGTGTGTGTGTGTGTATGTGTGTGTGTGAGTGATTAATAATGAATTGTTAATAAAAGTGGTAGTGTATGGAACATCGGCCATTAAAATTAGAAACCAGTTGACTGGTGACCTCTGTTAAAAAGCTGTGTGTGTCTGTCTGACCAGCTTCATACAAAGAAGCCAGTTTTTTTTTTTAAAGCACTCAACCTAATTAATCCACCTCTCAGTGACAAAAGGATCCCAACCCCTCCTTCCTTTGACCCGTCCCATTGGCATTTTGGGGCAGAGGGATTCAGCAGGACCCCCGGGCACCCCTCCTGTCCTGACCCCTGCCCCCCCATCAGGGGAGCATCTGTGGATCGATCTGGGGCCAGCTGGCACCGGAGGAGAGGGGCAGGAGTGGTACTTTAACACAAACGCATCCTTCTTGGATGAAAGTCATTCGTCATTTATGAAATGAATTAAGTGCAGAATAACAAAACGTCTTATTATGTTTAGTGCTTTCCATGTGTCTTGTTACCTGTGTCCTGGTTTGTGTGACTGTGGTACAAAGCTGTAAGTTGGAGCTAACTGTTGGTCTTAAATGATGCTCTGCAGTTGTACTGAGAGGCAGCTAGGGGGCAGCATACAGCCATCACCCCTCCCTCCTTCATTCTACCCTCCCTCTCTTTCCCTGTCCTTTCTCTCTCTCCCGTTGTGCCCCCTACACACACACACACACACACACACACACACACACACACACACACACACACACACACACACACACACATGGACACACAGGTATTTAGTCAATCTCTGGGCTCAGAAAGAGAGAGCATAATATTGATAGTCCTATCCTCTCTGTATTAAATTAAACTTCTTTATTGTACCTTAATGTATTGTTACAACCTCCCAGTCACCCAAATCCCAGCTACCCTTTCTCTCAAACACACACAGTGGCATGCACGCACACGTTGATTGACAAGCAGCATCCAGGGAAATAGAGAAGATTTCCATTGTTTGCTGTCCCCACTTGAATCTGTTGAAACGGTTATTCCATTCTTGTGCTGGGGTAATTGCATATCCTTAAGTATTTCCTATTTTCAAGATCCATCTCCCCCTTCTCCTCCCCATCCTCCTTTTTGCTAAATCCCCTCTTCTTAAGTGTTTGGTGCATTTAGAAAATTCATTCATAATGTATCTACATGCACTATTAGCTTAGTATAATAGCCAGGGTGTAATCTGCAGAGAGTGGAGGTTTTTTTGCCATCTTCCTCTTCTCCTGATGGGCTGTTTTTTGAACGAGCTTGGCTTTGTCGTGGGCTGATGACACGACATTATGTTCCCCAGCTAACCCAGCTGAAGTGACGAGGTTAAAATGTCAGCACGAAATGTCAAGTGGCCTCGCTAGTCAATCGGTCTGTTTCTTCTGTAGTTTTTTTTATGAGTTAGGTGGGAAAGCTGGAGCGAGATGGAAGGATAGCGAGGGTTATATTAGGTGTTCGATGGGAGACGGAAGGATGGAAAGAGGATAGAAACAGAGGGATAGAGGTTAGAGTACCACATTCCAATCTTCTTTCCCAGAACAATTTGAGGTTTTATGTCTCGTCCAAATGCGTTTGGAGTAGCTTTTGAGAACAGAATTCCCTCAGCTGGTCTGGGATTCACACTGTCAACCGTTCACTGACAAGACGTCTTTTGACTTCACATCCCAACTGTGAAAGTTCTTCAGCCTGTTACTCTCACAAAAAAATGAAAGCTAGCATTGAATAAATACTCTGAATTAGTTATATATCAGTTATTTAATCAGTTAATCTATCGGTTGTTTTAAGACATCATATTGATAGAAGAATTAGTATAGTGCTGACTGTTGACTGTAATATGATTATAGATAATATAATAGATAATTGCATTATGAAAAAGGGGAAGCAAGTAAGAAACAAATATTTACCAATACATATTTAGAAGAACACTGAAGAAACCCCGAAAAACATAAGCAAATACAGAGACGTTGCTAAATGTATGTAACAATGTAAAACATAACAACATAAAAAATGTTTTGGAAAACAAGAAAGACCAAACAAAAAAGAACACAATTTCCACCTGGGATGGTAGGAGAGAACACAACCATGGTGTTACTAGAGAGGCTCGGGTTGTGTCACATTACATCTTTTTGCTTTTGCAAGGAGACAAAACTTTATAAATATACATTGATTAGCAATCAGTACTTGCTGAATTTTTTGTGTTGTGATCACAGTATTAAAAATCATGTTGCTGTGGTCTTAAAACATCTCGCCAAAGGACTATAGTTGATGAATGTTTAAGGAACCAAATTGGCTACATGCACTATTTGTTGTGTCTGCCTCTTGACTATTTTTGACCTCATAATAATTTATTCATAGGTTTAATGTTGCACACGTGTGTGTAATGTTTTATGATTAAGAATAGTGAAAATTGTCACAATACACATTAACATGCCGTGTTAGTACGTGTTGGCTGGACCACAGATTTCTAGTCCCTATTTGAAGCTTACATAGTTTCTCACTATATTATTATATATTACTATCACCATTCTGCACTGATACCAAATCTGTGGGAGTATGTGAATGAATTTATACCCTGCTGTCCTCAGCGATAAGGCTGAGATTGACTTTTCCCCACAGAGCCAAACCCTCTGAGGTGCGTGTCTGTGTTTTTGTGTGTGAAGACATCAGGAAACAGGCAATGTAAAGAGTTTGTATCGCTTTATCTACCATACACACCAGTGTGTATGTGTATATGTATATGTGCTCTCAAACTGGTGTTGTGTGAAAGAGAGCTTGCTGCTCTGCTCTGGACGGCATTGTGTGCATGAGAGGATGGGTCCTCGGGGCTCTATTCACAGCTCAGACAAGAATGTGTTTTTCCGTGGTATAATAACACAAGCGTGAGTGTGCGTAGGTGTGTGTGTGAGTGTAAGTGGGTGAAGTTATATATGCTATTTTTGGGCATTTATGCAACAAAAAGGAGACAAAAAAGGGAGAGCAGATAGATTTAGTGTCGCCACTGCCTGCTGCTCTCATTCCACATGGCCTGTGAAGGGACACGTGTGCACTAGTGTCTGACTTTACGTTGGACTCAATCTCACGTCATGCATATGAGCACATATTAGTTAACCAGGAAAATGTGGCAACAGAATCTGCAAAAACTGAGCAAGCAACACAGAAAAGAGGGACACGGTATGTGAAAGGTATCAACACAGCAAGGATGTGAACCAGTCAGTATTCACTGACACCGTGGTGCTTCCCTAACCAGACTTGCAGCAGACAAAACCCATCAGTTCAGGGGCGCAGACAAAAGGCTGGAACATCCCCAACTGTTAAGTTTCAATGTCTAGCAGTCAGTGACAAGGCTTTCCGACTTCTTATTTTCCACACACTGTCCTCTGGTGAGTGGCTTACGCACACGCATACACATGCATGGTCAGAAAAGAGCATGGAGCTGTAGCTTCTGTACACCCACACACTTCAACCATGTCACACCCCACACACACACACACACACACACACACACACACACACACACAGTCACTGATTCTATAACTCTTATCACCTGGTCTGTGGCATATTCCCAAATTCCAATTTGACTGCTTGCCCCTGGCCCAGAGCACATCTCTGAAAAGAAGTGCAGCAAATATGGCTTCAGCATGGACCTTTTTGATA